>DWPT01000210.1:0-27976 GCA_018251895.1 Agathymus mariae mariae
TCAGGGTAGAGCGAGATTGTAAATCTTAGTATTTGCTGAAAAATATTTTTTGCAAATGGTTTTTTGAACTACTTTCCGTGCGGACGGCACACAGCAGCATTTGGTCTCGTTTTCATTATTTGAATTCGAAACTAACGTTTGGGATACAACTTCTGAGAACAGTCCCGGTATCTATCTGTCGCATACAATACAATAACACCGAATAGGACGGCCAGTTTTCAGTATAATGTTACTCACCGTTAGTGGTAACAAGTTTACGTTAATCTGATATAAGTGTGTATCGGCCATGTTTATATTAATACACGGAGGCTCGTGAATATTATTTGCTGTACGCTCGAGTTATTGTCTGTTAATTATTTATTTATTATGCACTGTTAGTGTTATGTTATTATGATAAATAAACATTTTTGTTTCATATTCTCTTTAATTTAACACCCTGTAGAAATTAAAAAGAAATAAAATATAGTACCAAAATTATCTATTAAATATGCTTCTTAGTGCATCTACAGAAAAAGGAAATACAATAGTATGAGTGTCTTCTCCGGCGATTGTTTGAAGTGATTGTAAATATCGGAGCTGAAAAGAAAGTATTTAGGTATAATTTTAAAACGATGAAATAAATAATAATGTAAAATAGTTAGAAGCTAAGAAAGAATTGTAGGGTGGTGCCATAATGTAGTTCACACATTATTTTAATTGCTTTCCCGATTAAATGTCCTAGCATGGTCATAGTTTGTGCCACAATCCAGCTTGCCGCATGCTACTTTAGGATATTTCCAACCGCATTTGGCACTGTTGCAAGTTTCAAGTATAAATAAACATTTAGTGTCATATGACACAGCTCTGTCGATATAAGACGGTGTGGGCTTTTCTTCTGACATCAAAAATGACGGATCATTGTTATATTCTTACACTAATCTAGTACTAAGAGTGACGACAAGGGTATATCCTAATTAATTACGCTATGTACCGTTAGGTAGAATATTAATTTTATAAAATTCTTATTTAATAATTCTGACATTTTCAAATTCAATACTAACTTGCATGCAGAATGGATTATCCATCAGCATCTCCGTTGCTTTCTGTAAGTTTTTTGTAGACTCAATTTCGGCTTTTGCAACGATTATTTTGGCATTTGCTAGTCGTGTCGATTCTGCTTCGGCGGCCATTGCTTTTTGTAATTGCAGAGGCAGGCTGATATCCTTACTAATTACAGAAATAGTGTATAGTCAGGCTAATTGCTCGTAGTTCTACAGTTTGGGCCGAGCCGTGGGAGAAGTTAAATAATTTCAGGAGCGCTTACATTTTGTTTTGCGTGAATACTAGTAGCAAAGTTTCGTTCCATATTCTGGAGGGTGCGGAACGAAGGGAACCTGCTGTGATCAGTATTTTTAAGGCTTATCCAGAGCCTTATCCCATTCAGTAAATATTAAATCGGCTAGGTAGGTTTTATACTTGAGGTTTCACTTGTAGAGGCAAACTTGAGATAGTTAATAAGCTTTTAAAAAAATATATCGATGCATGTAAAATCACTCTTAAAGTAGAGCTGCAGTCGAGCCGCTATCACTGATATTTAGATGCTAGTTGCAATAAGATCAATCCAGTCTAGCTTCAAAGCAGAGGCACTTCTAGGAATGTACACACTAAGCTGTACTTACATCTCCACTCTTACAACTTGTATGCCCCAGTCTTTTGTTAAATGTTTCATCAATTCAAAAACTTGATAGCTTACGGCTGGTCTGTTTACTAGCACTTCGGATAACTTTCTGGTACCTAATGCATTCCGGAGCGTGGTGGCCGCTAGGTATTGCGTCGATACTCTAAATAAGTTTAATTAATTTCGTATATTGGCAATTAAGAAATGCATCTCATCTTACTATCTGAACATTTAAGTACAAAGTACGTAATATTACAATATCTTTGCTATAGGTTACTCGATGTAAATATACAACCTTATAAATTCAAATTTCGTACAAATAAACCATATGCAACAGACCATATGTCCAGCGACACCTTGTTCCAAGATGCAAATTAAACGTAGTTATAACCCATACGTTCGGAACTGTGTTCCTGCACTAGCCATTCACAAACTCAGGTTTTGTATTACGACTTCAGACACGCATCACTGCCTATAAATACTCATATTTGTAAACATAATCATAAAATATCATACTTGTAATTCGCGACATTGATGACTGCAGCGATCGGATCGTATATCTTATAGAAGACAACCGCATCCACAGAAATAGTCAACGAATCTTTGGTTAAGGCCTGTTGAATGTAAATAAATTTAGTGCTTATCTTCGACGGCAGGTGACCTTTATGTAGAAGATTAAATACTTTTTATTATTCATTGCTAACAAAATATAATTAGTATCAAGATACCTCTTGTGGTGGAACATCATAGCAGATGGTTCTCAGATCGGTGAATTTAATAGAATCAACGCATGGTAAGTAAAAGACAAGACCGGGTCCAAATGTGCGTTTCTTGTAAACTTTTCCGTTTCGCAAAATAATTGCCCTTTGGTATTGTTGAATAATCTGTTGCACAGAATCATGAAGTTTAGATATATAAATATTTTATAAGAAAAATATTTTTTTATATGTATACATATCATTTTGATAAAATAAAAATACTTACAACAAATGTATATAACATGGAAAGAGGAAATGTTATAATAGTTAGTAACAAGGATAAAATTACCAAAACTTTCTCTATTAATTTGTTATCTGAAATATCATAATTGTATATTATTGAAAGCAATTGAAACGCATGATTAATAAACATTGAAATGTGAACGCTTTTATGTTTAATCTAGCAGACTGACCTCGTTTCATTATTAATTACAGATACATACATAAAATACATACGTACATATACATTATTTTAATTAATTCACAACTTTTATATTTATGGATGGCTTGCAATGATAAGTATTAACTGATGTACTATAAAACTTTGAGTATTAAGTACTGCAATATATTAGTAAAAACCAAAACAAAATCGGTAAGGCCGTTACTGAGATTAGTGCGAACAAACGCACAGACAAACAGACAAAATTTCTAACAATTATTGTTTTGAGTTGTATTGCGTTAATGAAGGTACCAAATAATCATTTTTCTCATATATCCTTAATGTGCAGAAAGCGATCAGTAAGAATTTTATGATATGTATAGATTTTTATGGTATAGTTCCACCCCTATTTTTTATTTATAAAGGCAAGGTAACAAAATTAATTAAATAATGATCGCACAGCGAAGGGTCTCCTATGTCAGTGTTGTTCTTAATATGTGGATTATTTCCAGAGTCAGTCCACCGTTAGAATTCCGTTTCAAACCTCAAATACCTTCTTTAAACGTCGTCTGTTGGGGACTACTCTGTAGACTCTCTCGAGGCGAATAATCTCCGTCTCGATTAAAATCATTATCAAAATCAGATTCGCGCTGTATGTTGATCTGTTGTAATCCCTGGTTATTTTCTTTTATTTGCATATTCATTAAATATCGTTCCGACGATATGACTGATATACTGACTTTAAGATGTATCTTGACTTTGACGTAAGAGTAAGTTACAGACACGTAACGTACAGAGTAAATTGGGAAATATCATTTATGATAGTAACAGTGCAAACGTTGATTTCATATTTTGTCATTTTATAGCCTATCTACATCCATTGTCCCATAAATATTTACATATTTAATATAAGTATATATTCCTGTATATATTTAATCTCTGCTCCAATGGGACACTTGGAATTACGGTGCTTGTTAACTTGGATCAGGGTCATCTTTGGTGAATGTTTTGTGGCGGACTTATTTATCAACAAATACATTCGAATTAGCCCGCTGTTAGTTTGTAGGACCAATATTTTGTAGGATGTTTGCGTCGTCGTAAAGTAATTCTGAGAGTTTGGCATTTGGCAAAAAGTATGAGTTCAACGGACAGCTATTTCAATAGTTATATAAGTAGCGTTTAGTAAGAGTTTAAGCAGAATTTAATATTTTCACTCCGTTAGATTTTAAAGTTATCTATAATTACTTCACGATTTTCAATGTGTAATATTGAATAAAGATTGCTTACTCTATTTATTGGAAGGTCCACTATGTTTAGGGAGTTCCATTGGAAACGGAAAGAATATTGAAGTTGTTTGTTGCGCTGCTATGTAGTTCAGTGTTTGCAAATATCTTAGCTAAAATAATAATAAGTAACATTCATTTAAATAATGATTGAAAAATTGAACCATTACTAAAAACACGCAATTGTTCATTGTAATGTCCCGAAGACTATGAAATACATTATATACGAATTATTCAGTATAAATTATTTATGCTGTATTTATATTTATGAATAATTTATAATTTATTTAGAAAACATACTTAGGGATTATAGTATAGGTGCCTGCTATGACTGTTGCGTGCGGGATCTTGGGTTCTAATCCCGGCCACGGCTGACGTTTATGTGACAGATAAACGTTTGTTCTCGGGTCGTGGTTGTGAGTGTTTATACTTTATAATGATTTTGTAATAATAACTATATTAACGTATTCATACTTGTATTTCTAAGGACTTACAAGTATTGTATTTGGCTTCTCTACTATTACTTTAGACGCTTCCATTAAGTTTTCGGCAGTTTTTATTTCACCTTCTGCTTCAATAATCTTGGCTTTTGCTATACGAGTACCTTCAGCTTCCGCCGCCATAGCTTTTTGTAGTTCAAAAGGCAATATAACATCTTTTCTGAAATATTCCGGTTATTATTTAAATAGTGAAACTGAGGTGTTGCGTGTAATGAATACTGGATTTTCTCAAAACATTTCACTACAAAACATAGTAACTCTTATGCTACTGCGCTTCTATTATACTGATCCGGAAGTTGACCCGTTGACAGTGTAACTCGGAGTTTTAAAATCTATCTCTGTCTCTCTCTTAGATTGTAATACGTTACGCGAATTTAAAACAAGTATTGCGTATTTGAAATTGTATCTCTTGCTTTAAATACGGAACTATTTAAATGCAGATGTACTTATTGCATAAAACTACGTAAGTAAATACAAAGTTACAATTCCACTCGTTCGACTTCAACACCCCATTCAGCCGTGCCTCTGTCTATTTCTTTTCTAACAGAGATGCTGATTGAATCTCGATTCGCCAATAATTCGGTCAGCGTAAATTGACCCAGTATATTTCTTAAAAGCGACACAGCTAACAATTCTGTTGCACGCCTGCAATTACAAAACGGAATTGCAATACAAAAAACCAAAACAAAAAACAGTAACTTTAATAACGCTTAACACTTACCTGTGGAATTCTACGTTAAGCAAGCAGTTCAATGGGTTTGTAACATGGACATAAACCACCGCGTCTACGGTTATCGTGACGGAGTCTTTGGTGAGAATCTGAAATGCATATCCTTCAAGGACTCAGTCTTAGCTTAAAATGAGTTTTTATTTTTATTTGTTATAAAATAATTACAACATTCATACATCGCGGGTGGTTTAAATAACCATTATTTACATATCACGAATTACAAAGATTCGAAAAAAAAAAAACATTTGTCAGACAAATAAATATCTGAACCAATAGGGAGTTGAACTTGGAACCTTTCCATCGGCAGGGAAGTTCACAATTAAACTGAGAGCTTCATTACCAACTAGTTTACTATGAAAGTAAACATGTGTTCGAATTCTTTTAAACGTTACTCTCAGATACTTTGTATACAATGTGCTGAGGAGTTTCTTTTGCCGTTTCTTCTCCTCAATATTAAAGCACATTTTCGAAGCGGCAGCAGAACCAAAAAATGATGTCCATAAGTGTATTTACAGACATAAATTTGAAATGATAAGTAACCTCTTGTTGGCCCAAACTGAACGATTGAGTCCTAAGATCGAACAAGACCACCGTGTCCGTCAATGGTATTATACATATGATGCCAGGTCCTGCAGGAGAATCTGCCGTCACTCTTCCGAAACGCAGTATAACAGCTCTTTCGTATTGTTTTACTACCTTTGTGGAAAAAGGATAACTGAATATTTCCTGACATTGTACTTTAACGTTGTATTTTAGTAATATGATTCCAGTATTTTGTAAAAGTATTATAAAAGTCGCAAGCAAGTAGGACACGCTACCGAGGCGACAGCGAAAAAGGTGTGAAGAACTTAATTTTTAACTGATTTGCTGGTTATTTTTCCATACTGTAACCAAAATACGTTGGTTCAAAACGGAGGATGGTAGCTAGCCAGGCTGGTAAAGAACCATATCACTTTAAGTTGGTACAAACACCAATGATGTAAAACGATTTCTCGCCATTTCCGTTATCCGTTTGTCAGTAAATTTTATTGGGAGAGATTGCCTTTGGACTTTCATATAAATGGAGCATTACAATCACAATCGTATTGTCATCGTTGTGAATTAAAAATACAATTACCCTGAAGCAGAAAACCCACAACAGTGGGAATATGACTGTTACGACTGCGGCAATCGTTCGGAAAACCTTCTCCTGTAGGGATTCCTTCTGAATTTCTGCGAAAATAAAAAAAACCATCCCTCATCCAGTCATTATTTTACAATGACAATTGTACATGATATATATTTTATATCATTAACCGAAGAAGCAGTTATAGTAATTTCTAGTTTCTAATAAATAATTATAATAGCAATTATTTTTTGAACTGTTAAAGTAATATAAACAAAGTATTAAATCGCCTCTTTATTAAACTAGAATTTACTTAAGTACTTTTATACCTGTGTTATTAATTTTCGATCTTGGAGTTTCCATTTCTATTCAATAAATATTATAAATATGTCATGTAAAATTCGGACACTTATGATGTATTACACTCTATGGACCTTATACAACACAGAGTAATTTTCCATTGCATATTTTTCGTGTGATCCGCTGCATTTGGTATTTAATCATTCTGAATTATGTAGCAACTAAAACTTTTCTTTTGCAAAAATAAATTTTTAGTTAGTAAATAATTTATGTAACACATTTCCTACCAGAGCTATGCAAATAGATTTTGTCTTTAATTATATTGGTATATAGTTTAGATTTATTCAATTACTCGAATTTTAGCAGGTACATCGTACAGTTGGTAAACTTAAAAAAAAATTAAAAATATAGGTATTACAGTTTTATACTAAGGGAAGATCAAATAATACGACGCCAATGTCATTATTTTAACACAGCACTAGTTACACGTGAAATAAGTTTACATGTTTGTATAAAACATGGTTACATTTATACTTTCCGAAATTATATTTAGGGTATACTAACTCTGTAATATATACTAAATTACAGGAACATCAGTATCGTAAACAGACAGTAATATATGTTATATTGTTACTATATTTAAGCAATTAAATAAATGCTTAATAAATAAAAATGGCATAAAAAGTTAAATATTTTTATTTCAAATAAAACACATGAACCTTTGTAACTCAAGTTTATTATAACCATATATGCAAGAACTATTATTAAATTAATTGTTTTATATAACCATGGTATGATGAAGTCTGATAATCATATTGGTAACGTTGGTGTATGGCTTGAGCTGGCCCCTCCCATGAAGGACTTGAGAAAATCCATGGGGAATGGAAATATGATTGTCGAGTTCTTTTCGGCAGATATCGTGTTGAGAGACTGGAGGTAGCGTAACTGCAATTTTTATTTTGTTTTACAGACAATGTCACATAAATTAATAATATTAAATAAACGCTTACATAAACTCGTATAAACATGTATGTTTATGACCTCATAAATAACCACGAGTTGAGAATAAATATTCATTTTTCATATACATATCTTCCCCGATCAAGGATCCAACTAGGACCTTTTTACTCCTCAGATAGGGATTCCTATTGTATATGAATTTTTTTTTTTAATTACGTAAATAATTTTTATGCAAAAATATTTGGTCACTGTAGATCTCGAGAGCATTTCCGTTTTCATGCGTAATAGAGACCAAAGACTATCCTGTTTCATTAACAACGTTTCCGTTTCTGACGCGTAATAGAGACCAAAGACTATCCTGTTTCAATAACAACGTTTCCGTTTTCCACGAACTGTTGGGCCCAACAGCCCAAAGACCGTACTATTTCAACGACCTCTTATTTTTCAATATAGATATATCTTACAAACATATGAAGTTTGGATTACATTTGGATTTTTTGGAGAATAAATATTTCCAGCATAGCGATTAGTACAGACTAAATCGATGAAATCAAGATAGGTAAGTCCGATAATACTACAGAGGACGAGTAAAATTTATTCGTATAACTACTCACTTCTGGGTGAGTGTAAAATGAACTTTTTAACTTTAACCTTTTTAAAGATGAATCCCTAACTGTTAAGTCATATTTTGTATTGTAGCAAATAAAGAATATAAAACATATGAAATAGACATTACTACGTAGTAAGTTAACGAATATATACAATGTGACGATGTTATTAATAGCTCTCCGAAATCGGATTTTTGCCTTATATAGCAATACTACAGCCAAAACACATAGATTATGAAGAAAAACAAAGATTGTAAAGAAATTGTTATGACCGCATAACGAATCGACGTGTGGCACAGTCCGTCTAGACCGTACGGAATTTGTTGAAAGTGTATTAAATCAATCACCTGTAGTGCCATAGGGTTATCAATCATCACTAAAGAAGCTTCCCTGAGGGCTTTAGATGCTTTGATTTCTCCCTCAGCCGCTATTATCTTAGCCCGGGCCTCTCGATCCGCCTCCGCTTCTGCCGCCATGGCGCGTTGCAGTTGCACTGGCAACCGGACATCCTTGCTGAAAGACAAGTCACCAGGGCCCTGTATAATCTAATTTATCTGAATATACATATATATGAATAAATGGGTAGCAAGAAGTTGTTTGCGCTAGTAGTAATACAAGTAGCTAGTAATTTATCATAATTGGAAGGACTGTTTATAAATGTTCTATACAGGATGATACCGCCGGTGAAAATTGTACTACAATTTATAACAAACGGATATCGGTATTTACATTAACATTAAACAAAACTTAAATTGTAATATTTCCTCTGTAATTGTAATTTACAATTTGTGATATTTATTAAATAGTGCTTTGATGATAATTCGTGACTGTTGCTTCCACCCATGTATATCTGTCAGCCTTCGCTTTGTGGACGTTCCCAGATCGCAAGTGAATATAGCGGTGCCTCCAATGCGTAATGTCTTGCAGGTTCGTGTTGTTCGTTGAAATATTCTTCCTAGCTAGATTTGACCATTTGCAGCACCATCAAGTAACCATTTTTCTGAGGCCATAAAAATTACTATGGGAGGGTAAGTCTCTCAATTTCGACAGGTCGGAATCCCGTGTTCGGATCAAAACGATAGTAACATGCACCACGGGCATATCATACTATCTTGGACTTATATAAGAAGGCCGTAACATCACAGTATATATGTATGCTAGCAAAGAAAATAAACAATAGATATTAGCTTTAAAGAGAGCCCCTACCGTTTTACCAAGAAGCTGTTTATACCGAAAAAACAACTTCAGTTACGGCTTGAACGGTGGGCCAGTTCATATTTCTGTAGACCGAAACTCTTCGTCTCTACCCAAAGAATTGTAAATAATTTGTGATGTGTCGAGTTCACCACTCAATCTGTATGGAAAACTTTTTAGAAATACACGGTACAGATTACCCCATGGTCCAGTTGGTAGTGACACTGCCTACCGAGCGAGGGGACCCGAGTTCGATTCCCAGCCGGGTCCAGGCATTTATGTGACAGGTAAATGTTTGTTATCGGGTCGGGGATGTTTGTAATGTCATATTTGTGTATGTCCATGCCACCCGCAGCACAGAGAATCCTAGTGCGGGGGTGTGAGTGCGTAAACGTTTATTTATTTATTATGTAGCAAAATTAGTTCGTTTTAATTATTTCGATTCAACCGCACCAGTTAAAACTAAAATATTTCGGTTAAGAATCAGATTCTCAACTTACATTTCGACTCTCTCCACCTCGACGCCCCAGGGATCAGTGGCTACGTCCAGGTTAGTCTGCATCATATGGCTAATGGCTTCCCGGTCCGACAACAGTTGTGCCAGATCACGCATTCCAAGAACATTTCGTAAAGTTGTCGCTGCTAGAAGACGTGTTGATGCGCTGGATGTAAAATAATTATTGAGGATAAAATTTAGTATCTTGTTACATCGAGTGCCATATTTAATTTGATAATTACAACTCTGATTGCTGATAGACGAGTTTGTTTAATTAAGTTTTTTATTTGGATGTTAATGATATTTGATGATGTTGATGATATAAATATAATAGAGATAAATTTGTACAGTCACACGTGTCTTACTGGGGATATATGACACGAGTATGCGTACCATCAAATACGTATTCCTTCTCTTTCATGCCAATCATTTTCCAACGTGTTTGAACTAAAATAATCAAACAACTCACACGTTTCTCCATGTCATTATTCGTGATTTGTGGATAAATATTTTCATTTGAAAAACGTCAACACCACACATCTTTATCAGACAGTTTAGAAATAGTTCACCGAAAATGATTGAGTACTTACTAGCGGCCTGCCCCGACATAATTCGGATGGATCAATAATTAACAGCTCTAAATTGGTAATAATTGAAGAATACAAATACAATCATGACTGTAGATAATTGTTATGTATATATAGCCTATAGACATCCTGAATAATGTAATTATCAAATTGCCTAAGTAATTTTTTTATAGGCGCGGTGACTCCGGATATTACATTCCGCATACACCGAGATTCACAAAATTCGTATTCTCTCTTTATGATATTAGTATAACTTTCATTTCGTATTTATATTTAAAATTGCTTAATTTATGGTAATGTACGATAAGCAGATAAAACATATATGTACGGATTTTATTTCTATCAACACACTAAGTTTCCAGCGCGATATAAATTTGTATAGGTAGGATTTACATTTTATTGAGATTGGTTTTGCGTCTGGTATATTTGTATTGGTACAGGTATCAATAAACAATTCATATAAAAATCTGTACCTGATTATAATGCATGAAAATATACAACACATAATGTTTTGAAGATTAAAATATAATACAGATTAAAATGCCGTGGTTTTACTATTCGTTTACAAAAAAAGAATGATGAAATATTAGTAATAATTGACTTCCTGTACTTTAATCTTCCGAATTTCACAAATTATACTACATCTAACAAGGATATCGAGTTATACCTGTAGTCAGCGACTTTCACAACGGCGTTAAGAGGTTCCTTTATCCGATAATAGACAACAGCGTCCACTGCCACCGTCACCGAATCTCTGGTGAGTACCTGTAAGTATATATTGATTCATGTGTGGTATTAAATTATTATTACTATCTAAGCTAATGTTTATGTTGTACCATCGTTGCACCAGTAAATTACTGTGAATTTTTTTTGGAGTTCTATGATTTGCCATTTTTACAATACAAAAATTATAAGATCTTGATAAAGCAAGTGTTTTGTGTGTAAACTCACTCCTACGTCTTTTACATATTCATATATATTCTATTAGCTGTGTTAAATTCTAGAATTAATAGAATTTAGAATTGGATGGAATGGATTACAGAATTGGATGTTTCGGTATTATTCAAATCCAGATACAATGAGCAGGGTAACGACTATGAAATTTCTAGACAATCATAGCTTATAAAATAATATAAATTTATATATAATATAAATTTATAAAATAGTCTTTTGATGAATATTATTAATATCCACATGCGTTTTTATACGCGCGTATAAGATTAAATCGTTCTGTAATTCCGCGCTCAAGTCAGGGCATTGGAACCAAATTCAGCGTCTGGAATGCATCTCGGCGGTATTAATTTCGATTTCAGCACAATTTACGAGTATTATCGCCAGGCATCAATCGAGATCAAATGAGGTCAGATCTGCGAGTCGTCAGTTCTTGGTACAGGAATATTCGACATGTTTAAATAAACATTGTTGAAGACGAATTATGATATTCACCGATTTGTTTGTGTAAGTAAGAAAATGGAGTTCATAGCAGTCACAATAATGGAAATGTTTGGCTTACCTTTACGTACTGATAAGTAAACTAACAGGGCCGAATCTGTATGCCAATTTTTTTTTGTTTATCTACCTACCTGTCTGGCTTTTAACTTTAAAACCGCCTAACAAATATCTACACTTAGCTACACTGACACCATCTTCGACTATTTATATTGAATACTTTTACTCTCACACCTGTTTCTGTCACGACCGTCTTATCCTCGTCGCACCGCTCTCCTTTTATATCTTCAGCGGTACGTCACGCTCCTTCTAAATCGACTCAAGTCTTCCATTCCTTTCCATTGTACATGAAAGTTCCACTTATACATAAAAAATTATATTAATTATACTCAAATTAAATGGTTGCAGGGACTATCAATTAATTGTCGTATTTCATTCAGTAATTGACAAACGAGTTGACGGACATGGTAAAATTTGGCACCGTTACCTCTATAGCCGTCTTTGTTCCGTAAAAAAGTAATAAACCATAGTAAACTGCTGTCTAACAACTCGCTCCGTCGGTTTGACAACGAAGAGTTCCATGGTTCTTATGCGCTTTCTAGATGATATGGAATGACAAAAACTGGGCACTATTAGGTACTTCCGTAGGTGACACGAACAAACAACAAAAAGACGAGTGAACTCTAAATCGAATTAAGTGACGTAGTTATACTCAGGAGTATTTTTCGTTTCGTATAGAAAATTTAAGACTACGCTCAGTATAAGTAAGAGTTTCGGAGATGGATCGCAGAGTAAGAAGATTTCTGTTAGAAGCTAAGCTTTTATGCTTTTGATTTGTGTAAATAGTTTTCGGTGAAACTGTATATTATATTTTACATTACATTATGTTTGTTAAAACGAAATTAATATTCATTTAAATTTAATGTAACAATTCTTGTCGTTATTCCAAAAAGTTATGTTTTATGATATTTCATTCTATGCACATAGGAAATGCTTTTTGTAAATTTCCCGATTAAACTATAAAAAGAGAACTGTTTTATTAAGGCATACCTACGAAATTTGGTTATGTATATCTACATGTATGCTGAATTTAAATATTTTGCATCCAATAAATGAGGAAAATCCCTTGTATGATAGACAGATCAGGCGAATGATCCAGGACTGTGCAATTTAATTGGATGCACGGTACGAGTATTTTATATTCAAAGCAACAACAAAATACAAAAACCCAGAAAGTATTACACAAAATAAATAAACGTTTACACACTCACAGCTCCACAATAGGGTTCTCCGTGTCGCAGGTGGCATGGGCATACACAAAAATGACATTACAAACGCCCATGTTCCGGTACCAAACATTTAACTGTCACATAAATGTCTGTACCCGGCCGGGAACCGAACCCGGGTTCTCTCGCTCGGCACGCAGAGTCATTACCACCTGAGCTATGGAGTCGTCTAAAGTCTCCAATATCAGCAGAAATGAAAATACGTAAGCTTTATTAAGAACGTAACCCGGTGAACGAAATAGTTCTAGCCAAAATTACGATATGAATAGCAACCGTATTGGCGATAAAGCTAATCGGTTTACTGAAAATCTCGTGTTATTTGTACGTCGTAACACTTTGATTGATGTTTACAGCCCCATCAATTAGTCGGAGACCAACTGAATGGGTGAACATCTAGGTTAACTGCACCCGATTCAGTATCATTGGTTTGTCTAAGACGCCATGTGGTTCATAGTTTTGTAGTTTTTATTCTACACTAGCAAATCGACCTCACTTCGCTTTAGAAAAACTAGGGCTTACGCTAAGAAATAGCACTTGCATTGTTTTAGGTATAGGTTTTTCTCGTTCTATGAGTTAGAAATATATTGATTTTTTTTTATTCAACGACGAGTTGAAATGAAACCAACTTTAAATATAATAAGATACTACTGCAATACATTTGTGAAAATTATAATGAAATCGGTTAAGCCGTTTCTGAGATTAGTGTGCACAAACATACAAACGAATAAAAATTCTAACAACTATTGTTTTGGGTTCTATTGCGTTGATAAAGGTCCCTAATAATAATTATATAATCATAGTTTCTCTCATTTATACTTCAGGTACAGACAGCGATCAGTTAAAATTTTATTGCATGTACAGGTAGATCGTTAAAGCAATATTTTCGTTTTGTGTAGACCCCTATATATATACGTTTTTTCTTCTTCACACTAAGATTATGCGTTAGGCACGATTTTATGTTTTATATAAACTTTAAAGCATATTGTTGATAATTGAACTTTTCATTAAAGTTTCATCTCATTAATGACACACATTAATGTAATTAATTAAGGAATTAACTAAAGGAGAATTTATTTTCTTAAAACAATTTCAACAGTGTACAGGAATACAATATTTAATAATGGATATTGTTTATTATGCCTCATTGTCGGCACAAAGCCAATGAATTAAGAAATGATATATGTATTGATTCGTAATTTATGGAATACATCTTAATTCATGATTGGTTCTCTGGTAATGCATCTGATGTGAACTCTGTGCGTGCGATTAAAAGATATTTCGGTGCGCGTAAAGGCAAACGAGAGATCTAATTAAAGTGACAATCTACTTAACCATTTTTTGTAAATAAACGTCTATAAAGTCTAGTACCAGTCTTCTTAAAATAAACCTTAAGCGTAGGTTCGCAAGTTTGAGTTTATAAATAACAATACAATATGACAATAAAATAAATTACTGACCTCTTGTGGTGGTACATCGAACGATACAGTGCGAAGGTCAACTTTCCTGTAAGTATCAATGCAAGGCAACACGAAAAATAATCCTGGACCTCTAGCACCGCCCTTCCTCAGTCGACCGAGCCGGAATATGACAGCTCGTTCAAACTCTTGGACGACCTGCAAAAACAGACACAAAATTAATGGTTGAACGATTAATGTAATCACTTCAAGGCTTAAAAGTTCCCAGTTTTTTGAGAATTCTCTGAAATGCGTGGCATTAAAGTCTTAATCAGCCAGACGCGTTGTCGAACAGTCAAAGAGAGGTAATAAGCTAATAATGCAGATATTAAGGTAGTATTGTCGGCAAAGTAGCCATTAAAAAGCAAGTTTCGTTGTTTTTCCTTGGCTGATAATGGCCGTTTTGTTGTTATAGATATCAATGGGCCAATTATCATTAGCTGGCCCTTCTGCTCGTTTATCTTCTATTGACATAAAAAGTAAAATTTTGTTACAGTCGTAAAAAAAATCTCACTATACAACAATTTTAAAACTATAATTAGTTATATAATTTGTTTTAAAAATAACATTTTGGAATACAAAAAAATATTATTATTTGAGTTAAGCTTAGCACGAGTATGTACATAAACTTTCAGTTGGAATTATATATGAATAAATGCGATTAAATGAGATAACTAATAACTATAATCTCACCTTAAAGCATTCAAATAATGAAAATGGAAAAGTAACAATGACCAAGAGTAATGACATCAATGTAGCGAATCTCTCTACACACCCCACGGCTTCTGGATTTGCTGTCAAAAAGATATTGTTAACAATGTTTATTAGCGTTGATTATAAACTAATAACCAAGTGCACGCAAATATTTCAAAACAAAAATAAAATTGTAAATTATTGTGTTGATGTTGGTAAGTTAGATATACTTATTATAAGTTGGTACGCTTCACCACTTAAGACTAGATCGCTAATTACTATCGGTCATTGTAATCAAGCAATGACTTATATAAAAAGAAGAAAGACTAAAATAATGACAGCGTCGATGATGAGGTATATGTTATTAAAACAGGTTTATATATATACCAATATAAAAATATCTTTCACAAATGAATATATATTTTAAATCCTCAAATGTCAAACTGTCTCTTTTATGGGAGGACAGTAATTCCTTACATGTTTCAAATTAATACTAAATATTCATTATATACTTCGTTGATTTAGTATTAAACGACTATAATCAAAAATATTAAATAATAATTATTACCATGTTAGTTACCCATTTTTATATTAGAACTATTCGTTGGCTCTATGCGTTGATTTAACTAAAATAAAATATATGAATTGAATTAAAAAAAAATTGGGTCGAATAAATTAATTTGAAGTAAATTACTTACACATTTGTATTGTGATTGCGCAAGAGGTACCCGTATCGCATTCTAAAATGTGTAAACACACGAATTAAAGGTTAAGTACTCGACAAATTAACCATGTGTAACTGATATCTACTCACGGCTGGGTACATTATCGCGCCTAGTACTCACTGTTGGTAATTCAGTGCGCATTTTGTGCGCAATCTTAATAATTAAACAAACCAGTAACTCGAAATTATAACAGGAATAGGAGCTCATAACAGTGTAACCCGGCTAACAGTCGAAGACTGCGCTGACATACGGTGTAACTTACTGTCAGGAGATCCGTGTGTTTACACGACCCAAAAACAACACAGATTCCAACTAAAAATATCAATTACAATGCGATGATCCGCAACAATTCGACATCTAAAATATTTACGTCGGACGCAACTGCGTTTAGTTAAAATTTATTTACGTATTTCAAGGTAGCACTCCACTTCGCCCGAATCCTTGTCGTAACAGCCGCAATCCATGTGGGACGGGGCGGAAAATGCAAAACGCATTGACTGATTTAAAGAATCATTCGATCTATAGGTTCGAGTGTGATCTAGCCGGTGTCTATATCGATACTAAGAAGGTGCGAACCAAAGAAGATCAGGTTGATGATAAAAATAAATAAATAACGCACTTTCAACCATGTCGACGGGAAACCGCGATCGCTCTGGGGCTCCACGCTCTAAATTACGGGCTTCAGGTATTTCTGAAGCGACTCATCATTTTGGGTACTATATGGTAGTAAGGGCGTTTAGATAATAAGCTAATATTAGATTACCTGTATGTTGTGTACGGTAATCAAAATAACTGAAAATACATAGGTAGTATTTTTCGTTACCTTACAAGTCGTGACTGTTCGAGTATGGAGTGATTTATTGCAAATGGTAATTACGGTTCGTTGATTAACCTAAGTCAATTTTTTAAAGTATATCCCTCTGTCAGTTATAAATAAACGATTTGACCATCCAGGTCCGTAAACTAAGAACAGTTCTTAAATATAAAAGGCAGTACGTGTGTTTAATTTTCTTTTTAGTTTCATTAATTATTTTAGTTTATATAATCTATACTGATAATAAACCTGTAACGCGTCCGAGTAAATTTTTAATTTTTTATCATTAGTATCGGTATTGTACAAAGAAAACTTAAATTTAAAAAATATATTACGGTGAAATGTACTTATATAATAATTGTATGTAGATTTTAAAATTACTTTATTTTACAACATCCTCATTAACTGTTTGACACGGTCAGCCAACGGACACGTCTAGATGGGTCAATCGAGCGGGGTCAGGCGGGGCGAAACGCGTTCCCGGATATTTTACAAACAAAATTCCCGGAAGTTTAGGGATAAAATTATATACAATAACCGAAATATAATTATTCCTTTTATCATACTATTATATTGCTTGAAATCGAAGACGATGGAATACCGTAAGTATAAGTACTATTTTTAAATATAATGTAAATTGAGTGAGGTTAAAATCAGTTTAAAAATAGCAGCATGGAAAATTTCGGAAATATCTTATGGGAACGAATCAAATCCGAACAATGTAAGAATTTTTTTTAGTTTCAAAATTTATAAAAACTGCTTATTTCTGTTTTGATTCTATAAGATGAATTGTAAACTAAGCAATTAATGTGCATTAACAAGGATTTATAGACGCGTATATTTGCGCAAAATTATCGTAATGCGTAGGTAAACAAACCATTCTGTAGTCACTTGCGTAATTTCATCTTGTTCATTGTTCGAAGTTCAATTGAAATTTATCAAAGTCTCACGGCTCACGTACCCACGGGCCGGTGCGTTATACTCGTAGAATGTTATTGTGGCTGCGTCCACAATTAACTATGAATTTAGACTAATGAAATATTTGTAATGGTTTTGTATCTAACAGGATAAGAATGGAATGCTGCAGAACGTTGGTCAAAATAGTTCAAAAAATATTAAATAAATAAAAAATAGTATAAAAAAACAAATACTTCTCCCGTGAGACGGACATTGCTGAACTATTATCATATATTGTAAATAAATAAAATAAGGGTAGGTGTTTACTTGTGTGTTATATATAGAATATTCTGGAATAGTCTGGCACTTTAACAAAATAGTCCCGTTAAGTTTTATAAGCTAAATATAGAATGTACTCGTATAAGGAAGTTGTCGCGTCTATCTGTATATTTATCTGCTATAAAGTAATTATTTTATATTAATGTCTGTTATAACTACTGACTAGATAAGCATTGGGCTTAGCTGACCAGATTAGGATGTACATTTATGATACTTTCGATCCTGCGAAATAGATCCATTCCTTTTAAACAAGAAATGAGTTATTGTCAAACTCATACTTTTTACACCAATTTATTCTTGCCTTAGTATAAACATATACATGGTAAAATGAAGCAAATTGAGGTAAGTGACGTTAGTTAGTAAAAACACTTTATTATTGTACTAAATTGTGCAATATTACATAGGTATTTGGTACATAACAATGTTCCTAATGGACGATTGTACTAAAGGATTACAATTTTTTCCTGCTTGCTGTTTGTTTGAAATTGTGAAACTTAAATATTAATCTTGAGATATTTCAAAATTGCACGAATTTATCTTATACGCTTAGTATTTAAATACTAAATACCTATGCGAGTGCCTTTTTAAGGGTCTTCTAAACTTGTTTGTATCAGAAAAGTTTTACGGTGTAAATAACTGTCATATATAATGAAGAATAATAATAATGAGTCCTAGGTGCAATTTTAATTATTTTTACATAAGAGAAATGTCAGTTTTATTTATTCGTATACTAACTAATACTAAATATTTTATATATAATACATTTCTGAATCATTGAACAGGATGCGCATCGTGCAGTTTTAGCGTCATGTGGTAATAAGGGTAGCTTAAGAATAATTATTAAAATTTTAACTCGCCGGTGTGATCTTTCGAAACCGGTAGAGCTGGTTCTTGACCAGAATTGTACACCGTTTGCCTTGTCCTTTATAAAGTACATAGATGCAAACATCGTTCAAAATTAAATCTAAGATTTTTCGAAGCATCTGGTTTAATCCCACAGTCTTGAAATAATTTATGGCTTGAAAAGTGTAATAACAATATAATAAGAAACTTATTATTTATAAAATAATAAATAATAATTATTATCATATTATTAGACTTTTATTATATATATTTTTTTACTTGCTTATAATATTTTTTTCACAAGTATTCAATAATAGTCTTTAGGAATAGCAACCAATTTGTAACCAAGCTATGAATCTACATATTTATTGTATTGTATCCTCTTATGGCTAGATGCATTGAACATTTGTAATGTTTCGATAACGAGTAAAGTGTTTTTGTTAATCTAAAATACATATTGCCTTTTCAATAAATTTTCTTTACAGATCATTAGTTTTAAGTGTTCTAATAAAATTCTTCACCCTACCAAGAACTATTTTAATTGGAAAATCACTGTCATACGTGATCAATGTGCCGGGTTGACACACTTAGAACCGTGTTTGAGTTTTGAAACATGTGAATTGCTTGGATATATTTATCGCCAGTTCTATTTTTCGTTTCCTGTCTTTGGATGTAGAAACTTTTATGCATATCAATATTATAGGCGGTGTCGTAACTGCATACAGTATTTATTAGTATTTTAGGACATAATTCTTAATTCTATTAAGAATATTTATATATTAACTCGTAAAAGGTAAGTTGTTCTTGACACTTTCACGATTTGTGAACGGTACGTACACAAATGCTTGCGATCTATCTCCTTGATATTGAGGTAATGTTTACTTAAAACATATCTATTATTTGTTATTTTTTAGCATTTTATAAATTACTAGCGGCATATCCCGACTCAGTTAGTTTTCAACAATTAATTATTATCGACATACCGTCAGGAATAATGTACCTTTCAGATGATAAAAGATTTTTCAAATGGGTGCCGGAGTTTACTTTCGAAATATACACAAACTCACGAAATTTAGACTCTCTCTTTATAATATTTGTATAGAGTTTCATGTAAGATGACGTCCAATAAATTAAACAATATTTTTTTATTTGATTATTTTGATTTTTGTAATTATTAACTATCTATAATTAATAAATTACATATCATCATGAAATTAAAATGCAGACTTCAATCGAAAATAGTTTTGCTTTTATTGTGAGTTATTAACGATTCCAGAATAACTAAACGGTATTCATTTGTTTATTTTTATGATGAATTTGCTTCCGAGTTTCCAGTAATGGGATTTGTGAGTAGTCTATATTTACACTGTTGATATTTGTAGAAAATTGTTGAAAATATTTTGATATTAGTTCTTGTTCTTGAAAGATTAGTGTCGCGGTTTTCTAAAGATCTTCGTCTGCTAGACAAATTTCCATAAAGAAACCGTCTAATTGTTTTCATAATCAGGTTAAATCAATTACAAGTTTGAACCTATGTTTCTTACACTGAGGCCCCGAATTCAAATCTACGAACCTTTAATTATTCAGTATCAGCTGCAACAAAATTATTAATTGAAACAAAAAATCGTGAGAAAACCTGCCTGCCTTAGATTTTCCAGAATATCTATATGGGTACACAAAGGCTTTGATTTGAGACGCGCTATGAGACCACACGCGGAAGAGTTGAGTTGTAATGATCACATTAAAGAGGTAGTATTCTAATCAGAGTCAAGTGCATTCGCATTGGAACCAAAGACATTCATTGTAATCAATCTGTACATAATTATTGTGTACCACATATACTTTTTCAATTTGTTGTATTTGGTATTCTAGAAACTGCTCACACATTCGTATTCACGTGATATGATTCCCTGTTTTCCGAGTGCCGTGGACACAATGCGACACAATATTTATCTACCACATAACTACCTACCCAGACTGGACATCAAACCCCGGTTTCTTAGCTCGGCAGTGAAAGTGTAGCAAGTAAATTAAAAACGTTAATTCGCGTGTTGTATATTTATATATACTAGTACATATTTACACCTAAACGGGTAGTTTGCGTGTACACGACGCTTAATGTTATTTAACATCTGCAGCGACGCCTGTTATTATTGTATAACATTGGAAAGGGTGCAGATTGTTGTTTCTGGAACACTTCGATAGACCTGTTTTATCTCCCACATTGATCGATGTTGCAAATGCCCTTATTCTATTTTCAATTGGTTATAACCTGTCCAAATATAACTGTATCTCAATCATGATTAAAGTAACGATGAATTATTTTTATAGCCATTACAAATACCATACTCGGAAGTATGCTATTACGATTCAGCATTACAACCCGTAATTGTTACGATTATGAAATTATAAGGCCATAGTCCGACACACTGACCAAGTGCGGATAAGCAGATTTCACATTTATTTGAGAACTATATGGAGAACTTACAGGGATGCAGGTTTCCTTCCGATGATTGGAGAATTAGAGGCGCGGTGTTCAAAGTCGAATTTTCTTGCAAGATACCGAAGTCCAAACCAGCAAGTTACCATTGTTTTTACATATATTATGATTACAAAAAAAAAATATAAATAACGGTCTATAACTTTGCGTGTTTCATAACTTTACGATAATGTAACACAAGTAAATACTTTGACAAAAAAAACAAAACCAATTTGAAGAAGGTCAATTTGTTGGTTTCATCTCTCAAGAATAACCAAACCCTCTAAACCAAAAAAAAAGTTTTTTCAAATCGGTCAATAAATTACGGATTTCTGATGTAACAAGCATAATAAAAAAAATACTCATTTGTGTTTTGAAATGAGTACGAATTGTATTTTGAATTGAATATTGGTATTGAGAACCCAGTCCTTATTTGAAGGCGATTAATAATCGCAACTCAAGAGTTTACAAGGTAAAATTCCAGACATACTATAATAAGTTTTTTCCATTACATTTTGTAAAACAGTGTAATTATTTCGCATACTCAATCGGTTGCTGCTGATCGCCGGGTTCGGTACAGTCTTGTTCGATTTCGACGGTCATCCTTCATGTTATTTCCTCATTTTAAAATTAACTGTGAATAGTTTAAACATGTTTCAATTTCCGTAAATAAGTCTAGGAAACTACAGATGTCCATGGGTGATGTTGTCACCTCTTACCATGAGATCCGCCATCATTTTGCTTGTTGGGTATAGACAATTTAACTGCACCTTTTTTACTACTTAAATACAGACGAAACAAAAATCAATTTCACCTATCAAAACTACAGACAGAGGTTTCAGAGTAATTAAAGAAAAGTATTGTAACCTTGCAGCTCAAATGATAATGAATCTTACTACTAAACGAAGGGTCCTGGGTTCGATATCGCGCCTGGCCAGATATTTGCAAGGACATATGTTATAGA
The DNA here is from genome assembly GCA_018251895.1 of Agathymus mariae mariae. Taxonomy (NCBI): domain Eukaryota; kingdom Metazoa; phylum Arthropoda; class Insecta; order Lepidoptera; family Hesperiidae; genus Agathymus; species Agathymus mariae. The sequence goes on from DWPT01000210.1 coordinate 22,501, forward strand.
CAAATGTTTGTTATTGTGTGTGTTCTTTGTGATGTCACTTTTTTGTATGTCCAATTTACCCGCAACAATGGGAATCCTAGTGAGGAGTCTGCGAGACTATATTTTTTTTTTTACTATAGCCCATATATTGTTATTAGTTATAAATATAATTCCGTGTCAATAAATAACTGTAATACCTACATATCTGGTGCGTTCAATTTTGTCCTCATGCACGTCGGTCTAGCCACAAATTAATCTTGCTCCATATGTCAAGAATGTACACGCAGGTGGAGTGCAGTTGCGAAACTAGTAATGCGGCAAGAGAGAATTGTTGCTATTAGGACTTATTTTAATTAATTATAGTTTGGTTCTAAGTACAAAAATTGTACCTTATCATTTGCCAGCCGCATAAAAACAAATTTGTACTTACATGACAGTGAAATTAGGAACACCATGGTTGTAGAATTAACGGAAATATGATTTTTATTACAAGTTTTAAACAAAGTTGTTGGGGATATGAGATTTTGGGTCTGGCTTAAACTGCTGTTTCATTTCGGATATCCTATAGTCTTAGTTACAGTTACCACCCTTCTTTTAGACAATTGTATGGTTGGCTTAAAGTGGGACCACCGCACCTCATGTCTGCCGTAGACTAAGTACAGCCTATTGAAGTCCACAGAAAAGACAATTTATAATGTTCCCGACCTAAGAGTTACAGTTTTATTTGGATCCTCAATACGACTGTAATTATATGTATTTGAGTATTAACATGTTACAACAAGCATAATACACACTACATAGTGATAAAATAAAATGACATTATTAATACGGTTTGTGTTGTTCGCGGAGGTAAGCTAAATCTTTATATAAATTTTGTTAAACAAAGATGGGATTGGCACAGCACTCGCGAAGTAAAATTAATGTTCTATTTGGATACGCGACCTCCTTGTATGTTAGTGAAAGTCGAAGCGCATTTTCTTAATAGCTGATGAAAGTTTTGTTGAACTGACACGAGTTTGTAACCTGCTGTGAGGTACTTCGTTTCAGGAAACTTGATAAACATTTAAAAATATACATTTACATGTAATTATAGATTTATAAATATAAGTATTCCTCTTATATAATTATATTTGTTGGCAAAAGTCGTTTGAAAGACTGTGCAGTAGTTTTGGAGATTTTTGTGTTCAGAGAGAGACAGAAACCATGTAGGCAATATCATTACCAAGCGTTAGCAAAGGTCAAATGAAGTGATTATTATTTGAACTTTGACCACGGTAAAACCCGTCGTAATGGGTTGAATTAATGACTTTGTCGTTGAATCGTTGGGTGAATTGAGTTGCTTTAGGAGTCAGAGTTGCTATCCACGCTTTTGAAAATCTATCTTTACTTTAACTCCAGGAGCGATAGGAGCTTTTTGATATTTTTCGGTTAATTATAATATTATGTGGGATGGATTGGTACTTATGTTCATTATCTGCAGTAACACGGTATTAAAACTATGAAATTCACGATGTTCTTCTTATCTGAAGTATTTATAGTGATAAACGTAATAAACATTTCGAAGGTGCGATTCAAAGTGTCCCTACGCACTGAAACAATATAAGTTATACTGTGCAAAAACCTAGCAGTATTATTGGAATCCATACGACTCTGTATTAGTGGTAAGCCGCAAGCTTCAAGTGCTTTAGTGTGGAGGGGTCCTATATTTATAAGCCTAGAACAATTGTGCCGAGCAGCTAGACTTAGAACTTTAGAAGTGAACGCGCGTTTACTGCTTACCGTTTTTGAATATGTGGGTGAGTGTAATTAGAAATGCTATTTAATTTTAATTTACTTAATGTTGATTCATCCTGCAAAGCCTTATTAATTTTTTTATTGGAATCGGGAATTATATAATAATAATGATTCTTTATAATTATAACTAAAAGTGTAATTTACACGTTGCAGTGAAACATTTTTTTAATAATAATTGTATTTTAGGTGATTTATTGGTAAGTGTGCAATTTGAGTACATATATGTAATGTATTTGTGACTATATTCGATATGTAAAAGTATTGCTCACAGTCGCATCCTACTGGAGGGTTAATACTGAAATTCCCTGAGCACAGATGTCACTGACTCATACAATTATAATATTACAGAATAGTTTGTGTTTGTGAGGTTTTGCGAGTGTAAATGTATCTCGGAGCATCTTCTGTTTCGTCTGAAATGAAGGCGCTATTTTATAATATTTTTTAAATCTTTGTATTTTAAAAATATAAAAAAATAATACCTATGTCAGTCATTATAAGCCTTTGTATTTGACGTGTCATATAATACACTTTCTGTGTGTTTTGAGATGTGTTTGAGTTGATTTATTCCTCAAACTTATTCTCCACAATCGGAATTAGTTTATTTACAATATATATATATATATTTTGGCATATGTACTTATTTTCGACTTATTCCGTTTAGACATCCAAAGAACACCGTATGTGACAGATGTACACGCGAATGGTGAATCTTGTACATTTATTTTTCCCGGAAATCAACATGTTTGTGATATTATAATTATGTTTGTGCATGTGAACCATTCGAATCCTAGTATATGGGTGTAAGGGTGTTGCGGTCAAAGTACAAAAGGTATTGGTTATTGTCAGATTTTAGTGTTGCTATCTTGCGTAAGCGTCGTCCTGAGCGTACCGATCGAGTATGGCGGAGTGTATGCACACGCGCCATTAGTCCACGCGCCGATAGTTCACGCACCAGTGGCGCATGTGGCTGTTGAGCCAGTGGTAAGTCTGCATTTATGAATGCATTTGTAACTTAAGTGTTTTTAATTTTGATGCTGCAGTTATGACGAAGTTCTTTACATATCTGTAATACGCAAAGTTGGTCCCGACGGTTTGTAGTGAAACTTCTAGTCATAGTGGAATTAATTGAAGGCGTTTTGTTACGTAACGGGTACTCACGATAGAATAAATAAAAAGTATCGTGAGTACATATTAAATGTATAAAATCCGAGATGATATTAGTTAAAATCATAATTGTAGGCGCACAATTCGACATTTCTGCATTTTCGAGTTTTGAGCAATTTATCGAATGTAAAATGTATTTTAGAGACATATAATTGGAGTCTATTTTGAAGCTCTATTCAGCAGTGTACTAAAGCATGTTGGATGTTGGGCGATTTATTCTTCACCAATTTGAATAGCAAGGTGTAGTTCTAATGTGTTAAATAGAACTTGTCCAGCATATGCTCTTGTCTGTAATGTGCTGATAGTAACAGGTTGCTAAGTATATGATATAGTACGTGGTATATTTATTACGGTTTTTTTCAGTCTTACCCAAAATACGCCTTCAACTACGGCGTAAAGGACCCTCACACTGGTGATATCAAGTCGCAACAAGAGGAGCGAGACGGAGATGTTGTTAAAGGTATTTAAATATTTGGTATATATAACTTCAACTTCGCTGAAATAAGAACTCCAATGGTATGAACCCAAAATGAACATTAATTTATAAACATAATAGCATTACTAATATTTAGAAATGGTGCGATTCAAGAGCAGCTATAAATTATTTTTATGGACCATGAATGATTTGCTGATTTTCCTCAGAGATACTTGATTTGCACAAACTCTTAGTAAACACGCGAGTTCCTCGAGAATGGATGATCGGCTGACTGCGATCTGGTGAAACTCAATGAACAAAACAATATTTCCAGGGAAAATTTAATGATAATGTTTAGGCTCCCGACTTAAGGACCTGGCAATAATTAAATCATTAAAATATAGGTCCCATGATAAAAACTAGTAAGGAGATCGGAAGACATCGATTCGTTTCTGCAGATGACTTTTAAACAACGTTGCCTATTAATGTTCATTTTTTTTTTACATATTTATTTTAAATCCTTTAATTTTATACCACCGATATTAGATTGCTGAGGCTCATAACTTCATGATATTTTGTTGTTATCAGGTAGTTACTCGTTGGTCGAGCCTGATGGTACGACTCGGCACGTTTCGTATTCCGCAGACGACCACTCCGGGTTCAACGCCATAGTGCAGAAAACGGGTCACGCGGCACATCCGGTAACGTAACACTGTGTATTTTTAATCTTATCATCAGCTTATGTTATTTTTTCTAGTTTCAAATGTTAGAAAACTTCGTACACACTTTCAGACTAGTAAGATTTTTTGTAATTACGTCATTTCATTATTAGATACTGACAATATTAATGACTTTGAGTCTGTAAAAATAGTGTCTCATTGAACTTCAACTTTTATCATATACGAGAAACAACCGGTACTAAATATTACAAAACTTTCAAAATATTTTTTAACAGAATTGGAATGTATTATATTGTAACATACTAAATATGATCGAAGGAAATATTGGTGTAAATGATCAAAAGTAAATCTAGTTACTATTTGTATACAATTATTTTATTTGCATATCTATGCTAATAGAATAAAGATTATAAGTGATTTGAAGTGTAAACTTCTATAGGCGCGTTAGCAGGGGAAAATCTTATGGGCTCGCGTCAGCAACATGCTAATATTTAAGGTACCGGTAAAATGGGGTAAAAAAGAATGGTAGGGTGAAGATGGTAAAAATTTACATTTCTAAACTGTTCTGTTAGTATCATTATATTTAAAAGAGATTAACACTTTTTGAAGTGTTACAAATATTCTTTTGTTAAAGGTATATATATATATATATATAAATTATAATTTCAATTTTTACTGTCAGATCACTGTGTAATACAATAGTGAGAAGTATGTAATTTTTATATACCTACAACAATGATAAAAAACGATAAAAAAACAAGCTTTTCTTTTAAAATATCTTCAATATTTATATCAAGCTGAGTTTTATGATTATTTAATTTGATGATGAAAACTAAATAATCATAACACTAATCTTGTATCTCGTAATCATAAAACTAAATTTTTAATATTACAATCGCTTTGAAGATTCAATATGGAATTTTAAGTTTTAACTTCTGTCGGCAGTCCTCACGACTGCTTCTGTTTTTTATTTTGTATGTTTATGTCAGAGTAACATTACCTTAAGTACGTAATATATATCAATATACTTACTTAACATCAATCAAAAATGATACCTTCAAAATTATAAGTTGAGATAGCGATAATCGATAGTGTAATTGCAATAGATATGTTGGTTTTCTTGGACGACTAGTTAAAGTGTATGTAGATTGCACAAACTAGATTTCTCCGAGATTACACGCGGACCTGTGATTGCGCAATATTGTATTGGTTTATAGGACTATAAGGAAGCGGGTTGGTTTGTTAGTCAATATTATTTTGTTAATACAATATATAATATATAATATTTGAATAAGTTCAATGAACCAATTTTGTTTCATCTACAGCAAGATTGATTTTATTGTTTTCTAGCATACGACATAATAAAATGTTATTAAGTAGATAAGTGTGTTAATGGCTTGATAATGTTAGTTTTAGAGAAAAAAAACATTAAATGTTTGTAGAA
>DWPT01000211.1:0-27970 GCA_018251895.1 Agathymus mariae mariae
AGATGTCATTTACGATTTGGAAATACCAATTAAGAAACTGAATTTTGATATAATCATTTATGTGTTTATTTGTCTGTCTATTAGTCTGTTACAGATTATTTTGTGTGTATCCAGTAAATGAAAAAAGTATTAATTTGATTTACTTAATGTCCCGCTCAGACTTCGTTCGGATTCAAAAATTAATTGAAACGAATAATCGCTTACACACACACCTCGCAGTAGGATTCCCTGTGTTGCGGGTGGCATGAACATACGCAAATATGACATAACAAACACCTATGACCTGAGAACAAACATTTATCTGTCACATAAATGTCATGGGGTCACTACCAACTGGGCTATGGGGTCATCACGTGCATTATAATAATATATGGCCTATGTCTATGCGGAATAATGTACCTTTCAAATGGTACAATCATTTTTCAAATAGCTACCATGGTTGCGAAAATTACCCTCCGCAAGTACACAAGCTCACACAAATCGCACTCTTATTATAATATTACTTTTTTCTACATAGAATAAGTTAATGCTTGACAACAATCTCACCTGATGGTAAGTGGTCATGATGTCTGAGATGTTGAACGCACTAACTCATAAAGCCGAGTCACTCTCCTCTTGAAGACTCGCCGTTCTGTAGATATCATACATTTTAAAGCGGAACTCTATGCACGCGAGCCCGATTCGGACTTTACAATTTATTTTTCATGAATATTTATCGCGTCTCCATATAGTTTTCCATAACTGCATTTATTCATTGACAGTCAACTCATTACAGAATGTATTATTTCCGAATACCAATGTGTATCTGGTTTCCGTCAGATGCGCTGTATGGTAATTCATGTAAGGGAATCCGTTCATTTTTATGTATTAAGCAGTCAAACGAGCCGACGTGCATCGATACATACGACGTGCATACTGGGCGAGAGAAAAGCGAAGGAAGTTTTTTTTATATTCATAACGACGACAAACGAGTACTAAAGCCATCTGATGGTAAGTGCACACCGTCGCCCATGGACATCCGCAAGACCAAAGGTATCACTGATGACCGATTATTTATTCTTAGAAGTTATCCCCGAAATACAGTATAGTGTATAGATTATTAATAAATATTTCATAATCTTGTCGTATCTCTGTAAATGGATAGTATTAATTAATAAAACAAAATTCTTCACTGTAAAACCACAAAAAATACAATAAAAACCAGGCTGGTCATTACTTCAATATTAAAAACTTGTAAAATTCATAAATAGAATACCGATCGCCCCAATTACAAATCTGAAAAACGTTTGAATTTCGAATTACCATTCGTAGTCTGGATGGACATGTTATCGAATTAAAATGGCATGTACATGACTCGATTCTACTCGTACTTGGTAACAAAATATGTACGGACGAACCGCGAGCGGCTGATGCGGTCTGGTTTAGAGCATGCGGCAGTTGCGTGCTGGTTCATTGGTGAACCACCGATCGGTCTTTGCACAATACTTTAGATATTGGCACATACCGTGCACAATGTAATCGTGTTGTTGATACTGTACAGGAGTTTTATTTATACTTATTTAGGAAATGTTAATGGTTTACGTAAAACTGTTTTTTTATTATTTTATTATAATAATAAAAATATATAAGCTATATAGATATAGAAAATATTCTTTGTTAAAACATTACAACACGATTCTCGTTTGCCAACTTCAATTGCTGTTTTTTTTTAATTTTCCAATTCTGCATGAAAATTGCGATATTTTCATAAATTCGCCAAGTCGTTTGAATGGGATATAATTTAAGAATGCGAATATTCATCAGACCTCAATGTGTTTAAATTGTAAAAACAGGCAATAATTGAATAACAAACAAAAACGTGTGTACATCAAAGTGTAAACGGTATCAACTAAAAGCTAAAGGGTAATGACCTTTTGAGGTTTGTGTACAGTTGCAACGGAGTTTATATTGACATATGAACGTTTATTTATTTTTAAGTAATGACTGCACGACAAGGCTCAACTAACTTGAGAGTTCGATACACCGATTAAACCAACTTGATAACCGCGTAGCTGGATTAGTAATGACCCCGCCTGCAATACGAAAGTTTTTCGATTTCGATGACCTTCGTGTCTGGGTTTTAAATGTTTTCTGTATTAATTAAGAAGTTACAAGCAAATGTCAATGTAGTCGGTGTGTTAAAAAAATTGTTTCGAATCATTTTTTATATAACGCACCGTTAATTGATCAATTGAACTGCAATATTTTATTACTCCTAATGCAGCAGGTATAGCTTCGATTCACTTTTTATGACAGCTGACGTGGGCAGTTCGTAGCATAGACTACAGACGATTCATAGAAAATAGATGGTTTGTAACAGTTACACCTTAATTTAAATTTACACAGATGCAAATAATTAATTTATGAATACAATTTATTCTTAAATGAGTTTTTAGTTTTTATTGATTCTATACAAGAGCAATAAGCAGTTTGTATTGTTGTGCGAATAAAAAAAGGTAATTTTTAATTTAGATCCGTACTTTCCAAAACATGCCATACCTAGTTTTTTTAAGTGCTATTTTGATTTAATTTTGTTTCAATCCGTCGATAAATAAACTAGTTATAAGTCAATACTTGTACATAACGTGAAAAACCCTGTCATAAAACAATGCAGATGCTATTTCAAAATGCAAGGTAGTTTTTATGAATCTTGGTATACTAGTTATTACCTAATCCTAAGTGTTATACTTCGGTGTGTCCGTAACATGTTATTGGCTGTCCCTGGCTCGGTAATAAATTGCACGACATATTCGTGCACTTGTATTCAGTTTTTTCTACGATTTTTCCATCCGCCATCTGTTAGCATCATCAAAGTTTTATGACAAGTCTGGCACCGTTATTTGGGTTAATTCGTGAAATCATTACATTATTATGTTTATTCCAATTAAAGAGGAACTAATTTGAGGTCAAAGCCCTTTGATTACAATGATCATCTTGAGTTATAGATAAAATTTAAATATTGTTTTATTATGCTTATCAAAAATAAATTGCTGGTAATAATAAAAATGTATTATTCATAAATAAAAATTACTATAAGTTACATCTATTAATTATATGCAAAGTTTTTATATAATTACGCAGTTGTCTTTGATATATGGTGAAAGACGTATTCAGAAGTTATATTGTGGTAGATCACTAGGGTTACCTCTTACTATCAGAGGGGGTTAAGACGGTAGTCCACGTCGTGCCAAGTGCGGGTTGGCATACTTCACACACCTTTAAGAACATGAGATTTCGCAAGTAATACGGGGATTTTCACGTGTGTATTTCAAAAATATACATTGCCCTTATTCAGCTCTCTCGTTACTGACAGACGATTCATATTTACATATATTGCAGGTAAATAAATACCTTAGTGCCTGTGGTTAGATAATAAAATAGTAAAATAAATGTACTATCAAAAATTCTCTAAAAATGATATTCTTACCGGCCTCCTAAATAAGAACATTTTGGACTCGCGTCGTATGCTCTGATAATCCCTGGCGCCGTAGTAGCATCGATCCTCGTCTTCGTCGGAGCTGAGAACGTGGTAGTATGACACATGTCTTCGCATTTTGATTTTAAACGTAATTTATACTTGATCAATTTTATTTAATATTCTTCTTAACTTAATTTAATTTTATACCACACTTCACTTGTTAGAAAATCAAATGATTTGAAACAGTCGATCAATTTAGTTTTAACCCCTCGAAAATTTAAATTTGTTTCGAATTGTTTTAGACGCTTTAAAGTTTTAACACGGCACACCGTTAAATAGTTGGGAAACAATTTTTCCTCTGAATTTCAAACGCGACTTTCGCTCCGACAACGGAATGCCATTTGACGATACGATTCAGGAGCGGCGAGTTTTTGTTAATTTTGCTTTTATTATCTGGCAACGACCGGCCGGTGGCCGAGATTGGAAAGAACTAATAGAAACCGAAGTGGCGACTACAAAAAGTTTCACAAATGCATTCACAAAAGAAGTGTAAACCGATCTCATTGTGAAGCGAAGACAATGAGATATTTGGGTACACAGCAACAGTCCAGTTGTTTAGGTGCGTTTACAAACATACGTATTTTATGTTTATCTAATTGGTATTAATATATGGACAGACTTGGAATGTATAATATTCACTTTATGTGTCTCGCCAATTCTCATATTTCTCTACACATCAATCAGACGTCAGTAATAACACGAAGTCACAGAGAGTGCATGAAGCAATTACAAAGTATATGCACTGAACTAAACCAGAGTCGTGCAAAGAGGCTCATTGGTGACCCAGATCTGTTTGAAATCAATCTGCAACGCCTTGAGCAGGATTGCCAGTCTTCTATAGGGTAAATTCTGGAGACACCCTCCAGAATTGCTCGAAATAATTTCCCCATCGCCGTTCCTCCATCGAACAACTCTACGTACGGTGGGTATCCATCTTTACATAGTGAATGTATCGCATATACATTTGCGTCGTCATTCATTACGAGCTCTGCAAAGGATTGTAATAACTTGCCCGCGACGGTGTTCTCGTATTCTTACAATGCGGGAGTCTTCAAGAGGAGAGTCATTAGGCTTTTATAAATTAATGCGTTCAGTATCTTAGAGTTACTTTCCACCTTCCATCAGGTGGAATTATTGTCAAACATTAATTTATTCTATAAAAAAAAATGATTTTTTACCTTACACGACGGTGTGACCGACTCCTCACTCAATCAATCCGATTATCCAAATGATACTAGCTATTGTGAGTGAGTGAACATACACTTATAAAAGATGACTCATTTATTATGTTCAAAATCTAAGAAGGCAAATTTTGCTCGCCAAAACTTTAAATATTGAACAGGGTCGTATCATGTGAATATTTTTTTCCATCAAATTGAAGTGGTCACCTATCACAACAGATAATATAGAAGTGGCTTACATTTGGCGAAAGCAAATATTTATATAACCTATAAAATCATGCGGAAACACCGTTGGGAGGTTTAATTTTTTTATCGTTTAATTTTCTACTCATTTAAATTCCTTTTATGATAAAGAACTTTAATTTTTTTTAACAGACTCATTAAATGCGTAGACGATTTCATCGATCTCGCTGTGGGTTTTATGAAAAATTTTTTGTTCAGTATATGAAATTGATCTACTGAGTGTAAGTACATGATTTACTTTAATATAGAATCAAATATTGCTCCAAAATTGATACACTTCGTATCGTACAATTAAGAAGTCTAGACTGTGTAGTTTACACACTGCTGGAGTTAAAATGAGTTTAAAAATATATTTCAAGTTATATCAAATATTGTCAGCGGCACCAAATAAAAATAAAAATGTCATAAAAACATGGTCGTACCATTACGTACGTACTACGTATAATCTAGAAAAATTACAAAATCTATCCTGCTATATAAATCTTTAGGGTCTCTCTGTCTGTAGATTCCATTTTTTTGTAAACATTAAATTGAAAATCATTTAACCATGTATATAGTCTGTAAATACACTATGCGCGGCCTATACATTTTTGGCCTCTACTATCATTTCGAAAATGCGCTTTAACATTGAGGAGATGAAACGGTGAAAGTAACTCCTCAGCACTTCTTTTTAAACAGCACATGGTAATTATAAAAGTTTAAACTGTCCCTGTTCTCCGGGCCTTCAAAATAAAAGATTACTAAAGCTTTTTCCAAAATAGACGTACTACAAATAAACTTGTCTATTTTTCAACCTAAACAAAGCTAGACTACTCTGCTTAAAGTGTTTATAATCTGCGTATTTTAATTTACACACCAGGTTGCGTTTGGTAAAGAAATCCCTCACATCTGCTCGTACTGACAAGTTGAAACAACGAACCGTATTACGGCACCTCTGCTCGTATTGTCCGCTTCTCTCACGACGTTGACCAATGGGCGCGACTTCCGTAGAAACAACCGAACACCCGAATGTTTATCTGGCCAGCGTCCCGTCCGCCGACCATCCGGTAGCCATCTCTATTTCCTCTTGTGATTAAAATCCGATTAAAAAATATTCCAGCGAAGTAATTGTTGAAAGCAACGACGAGGTGTATGTTTTGATTACTTCTTTATTTAAACACACACACACACACACTCAACCCCCGCACTAGAACTCCCTGGACGTACGCAGATATCACAATACAAACACCATTGTCCCATGAACAAACATTTATTTGTTATTGTTTCCACTCATCCCTCTATTTTCTGTAGATAAAAGGTTTAAATTATGCACGTTTTCTCGTTTTATTTTTCTATTTGAGTAGCCGACAAACGAGCAGACGAGCCACCTGAAGGTAAGTGATCACCGTCACCCGTGCACATCAGTAACTCCAAACGTACAAGGTAGGTTGTCGGACAAGAAAATAAGAAGAAAGAAAGCAAGCACTGGATCTCAAGCCCCCAGCTGGATCACGACGAGTCGTTTGGCGGCTCAATAATACTATTCGTTTCCTTACAATTGAAATATATTAAAGTAATTTTACGTATGTATTCATATTTTACAAAGAAGATATATAAGCGGAAGTATCGCTTGAGGTCGTTCGTGTGGAAACCTTGAAAACACTTCGTTCGGCTGCAAGGGCATGAATGTATTCGGCGTTCTCATAATAAATATTTGTTTAAATTTGGCATTGTGTGTGAGTAATTTTTTACTACAGTAAATAAATGCTTGTACTGCTTGCATCGATAAAAACTCGAATAGTTAAACATACATTATATATACAAGACAACACCGACGTAATAAACTCTGAAGAGAGCTCATGGTATAAATTTGTTAAAGCAATAAAGTAGTTTTTGAAGTTGTTTCTCGAAACCTATGTACAAAAATTAATTTTGAAAAAAAAAAAAAATAACATTATAATTATTTGTTTTCCAGTTTCATTTCACTTCAATACGCAGATGGAGTACTGTACTGTTAAGTAAAAGTACTAATTAAGGTTTTTAAAATTCCTTGAAGTATTTGAGGCTCTTATATGTATTTATTTACAAAATTCTTCTGTGTTCGTTATGTGACCGAATTGTTCTTCTATGGTTGGATCGATTTTCATGATATTTTGTATGTGAGATTGAGTGATTCTCTGGACGGTGATCGTAAATTTAACAATAAGAATCGGTTGTATAAAAGCTAACCTACAAATAATCATTCGTGATTTTGTTTGTTTGCCTGTCACATTCAATTTTTCCAAGTGTACTTGTACAGAAAAAGTTTGGTAAATTAAATATAGAATTTGTTTTCTCAATATCGGATGTATAAAGGAAATAGAACCACCCTGATAATGAAGTTTTCAAAAATGTTTCTGAAGAAAGCCCTTCACGGATAAGGTAGGGTGAATCAGAAATGAAAGAAAAACTTTTGGGAAGTTCATTATGCGACAAATGTAACGAATGGGTTCGATAATTATTGCATTATTCATTGAAAGTCATCACACCACGCACAGAATCATAGTTAAAAGCATTGAATTTCTTAAAATACTCAAACAATTTCTGAATATACATACGGATAGGCGACGCTTATGCGAGTTCAATTCAAACTAGATTGGTTTTAATTTTTATTGCTTCTGCTGTAAATCGATCTGTTCAGTTACTTATAAATCGACTTTGCTCGAGTCGATGTTACGTGTCGTATTGCGTAATTTCCTATTCGATGCACCAACGGGACTTGAACCGAGAAGAAATGAGTGTTTTGTCATCCGTTACTATACTGACTGAATTGGATTTTAAATTTATTCTACACTATTATAATTTATAGAAATAAGATGACTTATAGCTATTGTTCTTTTGGTCTGTTGCAACGTCATTGACGTTGAATCCAGAAGATATGGCATACTCGATAAAATACTGTTGAATTTGACACAACTGAACAATCGTTGGTAAGCTTTAATATGTAATTAAACTACTCATGATAAGTTTAAGTTTTCCTAGTGACCAGTTAGAGTTTCGCTAACATTACCACGTCCAAATTATCTGTGTTAGTACGATAAAATTTAACTATTTTTATTTTTTGTAATTACCCTCAACTTTTATCATATTTGTGTACGTAATATATAAATTGTAAAATATTTCTCATGTAAGTGAATTAATTATTTTTATGGGAAATAAACATTCTTAAACCTCAAATTGTTACTCCTCGTTTTTATCAGGCACTTTATAAATTTTTAATGCTTACATCACAAACTAAAAGCATTTTTAGTGAATCATTTTGTACCTATACTTATAGTGTCTTGGTAAAATTAGTATTAAAATCTATCGCACATCCTAAAATTGTTATTTCGATGTTAGTGTGGTTAACAACAATCTTATCTATACTAGACTATATCTTGTGACTTTGTGAATATTGTGGCGGATGATTTCCGGATGAAAAATTCTTTTGTTAATTGAAAGGGGCATTATTCCGGATATCTGCATATTCCCAACTAACAAAACTCTCCCTTTATACCATTAATAGCCAATGTTAAGGTGACCAACTTCGATTATTGTACTGGCATGTGGAAATATCAATGTGTAGTTTTTATCAAACTCATAAAAATATTTAAAAACGGTTTTTATTACGGCTACATCTTTAAGTCTATCAACCATCATATCATGACCTTATTTAAAATTGATAAATTGATAAGCACAGTTCGATTATCAACCTTGTCAACTTATACATATTGGTGAATATTATTATTTCAAGAAATGAAATCCAATATATCTATTAAGAGCCAAAGACTACAAAATACAGAATTTGGCTGCGCCATCCATTTGCAACATGGATATGGAGATTTTAACATCGTTATTAGACTCTGGCAAAAGAAATAGCAACAGACAGAGCCGTATTTACAAATGATTGTAATAAATTTAAGATAGTGTTTGTTTAATATGGACCGATTTAGTTCGCATTATATGCGAATTATAGTTGAAGATATTTTTAAAAATCTACATGTATAACATTTTTGTTAAAACCTTTGTTAATCCTCAAAGTATCCATTAGTAGATCGTAAATAAACGCTAATTAACGTTCACACACTCACATTTCCCACTGAGACTCTCCGCGTTGACATGGATACACAAATGAGTCTCACTTGTAATAAGACAATATTCCGCCAGCTGTCCTGATGATCCTCGAGACATTCCAATCGTGTGGTAAGCACGCCGTAGGTATTGCGATGAGACACCATGACTCACAATATTCGTACAGAAATAGGTCTGTCTGTGTTTCTGGTGCGTCTGGCTCTGTTTACTTGTACATTCTTAAAATAATATCCGAGCGTTAATTAACATTGAAAGGGCTACATATCTCAAATTTATGGCAATCGGTCTAAGGGAATTAAAAGCCATTGAAACATAGGATAAATTCGTAGTGTGTAGTGTGCTCGAGGTCCCCATTAAGATGATAGGCTCGTGAGTCATGTGGTTCTGGACAACCAAGCATCTTACAGCGGTTTCGAAAGGGTGGCCCGCGAAACGCTAAGATTGGATTAGGTATGAGTATACCGACTCGTATAAGGAACAATCATTTTTGTCATAATCAAAATGAATAATTAATTGGCATTTCATAGCCAAAAAACTTAGGAATTCCCCAGCCTAGTGACCTAATGGCTGCCTGTAGAGAAGTACTATGAATTTATTTATAGCTTCATTGTGTTGATGCCATCCGCGACACAGGGAGTCTCTACTACGATATGAACGTGTAAACGTTTTTTATTTACACCATGACTCTGTGATGATTGCGACAAGGGTCAAAAGTTTAGCTAGGAGGCTGTCGGAACGTAAGTGAATCAACAGTTGCAAAGTAATACATACTATATTTTAAATGTCACTAGATGACAAAAAACCAATGGAGTATCTAATTGTATAAATCATCGCTATGAGTAGAACACCACCGTCATGCACGAAAGGGGACTGGATTAAACGATGTGGTAATGAGACTAATGGATTTTATCTCGTTCCTTGCTCGGGAGCGTTCACGACGATCAAGGTAGATCTTGGTCTAATGGATGAGGCCTCTTTAAACCTAACTTTAGCGATTCTTTTGACCATAAAAGCAGTTTAATTTAGCGGTTTGGTTGATTCCAAATTCTTATATTTAATTTTTCTTTATTTAGTAGCTATTAGTAATTAATTAATACTTACATCGCCGAAGGAAAGTATGTCGAAGGAACATCTTCAATTGAGTTCTGCATAGTATACTTAAAGGTGAGTGAATTCTGCTGACTCGGATATAATTTATGAATTAACTTTCCTCATTGTGAAATGACATTGAGATTATATAGAACAGGAATTGTTATGGGTATATTTTATCAATTATAATGACATATTTGAACTGTAATGGGTACTCACGATTTTTTGTTAAAATGTAAAATGTCCGCGGTGATATAAGTTAAATCATATTATTATACCAGTAAACCGACCTGCTTCACTTCAGAAAAACTACCTTACGCTTAAGAATATCATGAAATGTTTCAAGGCTGGGTTTTTCTCGGTCTGTGAATTAGAGATATAATAATTTATAACTTCTTTATCAATGGACGGATTGAAATGAAATTAACTTTAATATATATTAAGTGACATTGCAATACATAAATACAAACCTTACCGAAAATTCTTACAACCACTGTTAAGGATTCTGTTGCGTTAATAAAGGCCCCAAATAAAAGATTTTCTCATTTCTGCCTAATGTACAGAAAGCGAAATGCTAGAATTTTATTATACGTATAGACGTCAAGCCCCCAAGTGGGTCAAATCTATGTTTTTCTGCTTTAAAAACCACAGCAAACTGTAATTACTTTATACGCAAACCTCATCGATCACATTAACATTGTCAGTATAAGGTTTGTCTACAATTTTGTGAATGTGGGTTACATAAACGCTGGTTAAGTTTCAGTTAAATTATTGCATATATGGGTAACGTAAATATTTGAGAGATAACGAGTGTGCTGAACGGTCGCATGCCGTCAACATGAGTCGTCTCTTTCATTGAGCGCGGTCGAAATTAACTTTACTTTTAATTTTACAGCGAACTTTAATTCGTGTCAAATATTAACCAAATTATATTTCATTACTATGTCTGAAAGTGACCATTAGGTGTTCAGTCTGCCCGTTTCTCAAGTATTCGTCCAGTACGTAGAATCTGTCTGCTAAACGAGGAGTCCCGGGTTCGTTTCCCAGCCGGGGCAGGCATTTATGTGACAGATAAATAACCGTTCTTCAGGCGATGGTGTGTGTAAGTTGTATGCGTTCATCGGCACCACAGAATCCTAGTGCGATGTGAGTGTGTGATTATAATTATTACGAGGTCCATATGGCAAGCTTAAAAAAGCCGACCACATTGGACCAGTGTCGTTCAAACCTTATTACTACATTGTACCGGTTTTTTGTTCTGTATGTCTACGTAGGATGGGTCATTAGAGTCTGGTCGAAGTCAGGCGGAATGAACGCAGCAGCGGTTGCAACGTCGCCCACTTATTTTTCGTAGTGTCTTTCGTAAAACGTGACTTGAAAATAATAGGAAAGTAAAATGATCGAGTCAATGATTTTACTGTTATTTTAAACTCGTTCAAAAAATTTGTTATACTTGAATCGCGAACTGTTGCTGTTATATAAAATATGTTTTTGTCGTATTTTCATCTTTTTACTTTAAATTGTTATAAAAGCATGTTTTTACGAATGTTTTTTAAACTTTTATCTTTAAAATCTGAAACTGCACTATTACATCATTTTCTACTCCATGCAGTTGAAGTGCAAAGTCTCAGTGCTTACTGAAAGCCGTGTATTTCTTATGAAAAATGAGTGCCAAAAGTAATAAAAAAATATACTTGACAACTAAGTTTCAATATTTCACTTATACATAAAAACAGTGCCGCAACCGATTCCACGTTAGGAAGCCGGTTAAAATTTACTTTGTAATTGCCATGTTCTTTTCATTCTTGTGTTGCCGAGTTTTTTCGTCGTTACATCGAACAAGTGTTTATGAGAACAATATCAAGTAAAATTTTACATTGTGAGTACTATTATCAAACAATAAACTTGTAGCAAATCAACTAGTCTCTTTAGTTTAAACCAGTCCTTTTAAGGTTTTTTTCTTTTTGTTTGCGAGTATTAGCCCATATGAAAAGCGGACGCGACCAACTGGGATAATTACAACATCCGGTGCGACTTCGCAGGTGGGTCGGCGGTCGAGGGGCGAAGGACCCTTACAGGACTACGAGAAAAAGCGTAATCTGATAGGACTGATTGAGAGGGTTAGACAGTGCTATTCTTTGGTAGAGATTCTTTTTTTTCCGGAGAGAACTATGTGCCTTGGTGCATTTTATTATTATTTTTTAACTAATATTACAAAACTTAAAGTTTTATTATTAGACTTGATAATAAAGAAAGCTGCCAAACGACGACGGCTTGAGAGCCAGGACTTTCTTTTTTTACCTTCTTCTCATTTCCTGGCTGTCAACTCATCAATGACATCTTTGGTCTTGCTGATGTCCATGGGCGACAATGACCAGTTACCATCGGGTGGTTTGTCTGCTTGTTTGTCAGTTTTTAACATAAAAAGATGTGTTGGGTATGTTTTTACAGGTGGTCACACATCCGGTTACGTTATTGACTATGAGACCGATGGACGCACAGATTGAAAGACTCTGTTCCAAAAAATTACATTGTATAATTCACTTGTTCAGCATTATCAGACTATGCTAATAGTGTCATGTGTTCGATACTACCCCCCCATGTTTTTTAACTCGGTCGATGACATACAATACAGACGAACCGTCGGGCAATAAATAGTTCTAAAATGTAATCCAAATTGTATTATCTCTTGAATAAATAAACTTTTTTAAATAAGTTCAAAAACAGTAAGTATGCAAATTGAGTTAAATTTTAGTTGAATTTAGTTAAACTGGTTATATTGGAAACAAATTTATGAACCATTTGCAAATCTCAATCTCAAGATTTTTATGAGAAAAAATAAGTTGCACCGCTTATAATCTGTATGATACATTGCTATATGTATATCGCAAATATTTTTTCCCCTTTATTACCCCTCAAGTCACAATTCGTTTAGATATGTATTGTATTTTAAATTTCCATTGAAGAAATTGAAATGTGAAAGAATGTGAACCGTGCGATAGACGGACGTAAACATACAAATCGTCATTTCATCGGAGCTACGGAACCGTAGAATGTTCTTTCATAAATATATTAGAAATGGCACTTTAAAAATGTAGATTTTTTCACTTATTTTAGGTTATTGGATGATTACAATCCCATGTGAATATAAATTGCGATTTAGCCTTAGATAGTAAAGAGCACAAACTTAAAAAAATTAGAAAATTTTAACAGAAAGTAGTTTTACGAAAGCAAAATTGCTGTAGATCGCTTGTAAGTGTCTGTAAATATTATTAATGAGTCAAGGTTAGTCACTGTTTGTTCGAGCGTAACCAATACTGTAGTTTGTAGTATCGACTTCATTTATATGTATGTTATGTTTGTGTGCGTAGTTTTCAGATATAATTTTAGTCTTAGATATATTTAAAATACGGTTTACGGGTTAGTCGGATTGTTTAATTTTTTTTTTAAAGAAATTTCAATAAAGATATATGATATAACTGATATCATATAAGATAAAAAAGTATGTATTTGTTTACACCCAATTTATTTTGTGACAGTATTATATTATTCAATATTATTTTTTTATTTTCTCGTGACGTTTTGTGGAGTGTAATAAAAAAATTTAGGTTGATGAGTTTCGAAACCGCAGAAAAATATTTTGATATCGTCAAACACCTCGCCTCTACATACTCGTGTCATATTAAATATGAATTGTAAACAAATTTATCGCTGATTAAAACCCTTGGAAACGTGTGAAATGAAACGTGTACTTTTGACACTCGCTCATGGAACTTTGACAACTAAGGCGTGTGAATAAAGTTAGTATTCGAACGTTGTTACTATGACAGGGTCGAACAACAGTTGGTCAAGTTACCTTTGAGATGACATTCTTAAAACTACCAAGACGTTTGCTGTTTACCGATCTTTGTCAAACGAATCATTTGGTTAAAATTACCGACGTAGGATTTTTTTTCGACTTTGTACTGTCCCAGCGAGCAATGAGCCTGTTGTGAAAAGGATTACGTATATGAAAACCGGTTTTGTATATATTTCCTGTTAAAGTCTTACAAAAAACATCCTTATCTACTTTGCTAAAATTTAAAGTAAGTATTATATTCGTTGATACTTATCAATGCATTTAATTTATAATTATTGATCGCTGTTATCTCAGCTTACGTTTCATTTAAGAGTTGAAACTTTGGACTGATAATATTATTTGATACTTTATTGTACTTAAACGGCACATTATAGTAAATCATATATAATAGTTGACAATGTTGTAGTTGGCTTGTGTTGTGATGTGAGTTTTATTGCAATGAGATGTACGTTCGTAGTCGAGATTATAACTCATCGGTTTTCACCAAGTTCTCGACAGTCCCTGTCATGTAATTTTCAGCTAACTAGTACTAGCTAGTTACTGGTCCGTCCATCCTTAAAAAATGAATCAATGTGTATGTTACTAGTTAAGTAAATGAATTCTCGAGTCTATTTAATCAACAATAATATGCGTCTGTCGTATAATGTTTCAGCTATTGAACTATAGTTCTGTTAACCTTACTATGAATTTAGTGAATGCTAGTATATATATTTGTAAATATGTATGTAATTTTTACTTTAAATTAAGTGTAATTAGTAATTTATTGTACTAACACTTGTATTAAAAATAAATCTTTTATTCGATCGGATTGCTTAGCCAATAACACAAACTGATTTGGTTTAAATGTTAGGGAAAACCTTTTAAGATATGCGTAAAACTAGCAATTATTTCATATTTTCGACTACATCTCTTATGGTTATTCGGTAATTTACTGTCTTAGGTTACTTTCAAGATAAAAGTTACATTGTATGTATTTCATAATATTTTAACCCAAGAGTTAAAATTGACATACTTCGACTGGAATATTCTTTAAATATAACGGGCAATTCATTTCGTGTGACAATTGAAAAATGTTACGAAATTCTGCCCGGACCACAAACATGCAATATGCAAACGCCGCAAACAAATGGCAAGGACGGCAAACATTTCGATCGGAATGACAATACGAGCACCTTAGCGGAAGCAAGTCACACCGCACATCCGATAAAATGCCTGTGAAAATATTTATAGGGTGCAAGGAAGTGGTGCCACGCATCCTGTATGGAATACCGCTGGGTCTGTGGTATTATGGGAAAACCATATTTGTGGGATCAATTTCGGGTTTGGGCGAAATTTAGACTTTTTATTTTTAGACAAAAAAATAGTGAGAAATTTAAAAAAAGGAAAAAGATGTACATACTAGGCATTCTTATTGTCACTCTAGGGTTGAGTCGGATCTTTCGATGAATGTCGTTCCATATTGTATTTAGTTACAACCCACGACAGAAATAATTGTTAATATGTAATTTTTTTATTATTATTATTTACTAATAATATTAATAATAGTGTAATAAATATATTTAATCTCGACATGATATATTTACAAAGCCAGGGTAGGATAGAAAAGAAAACCGTATATTAAACTTGAATTTACCATATTTGGATGTTAGAACCTTAAAAAACGTGACCTCAATGTGTACAACTTCTGCTTTCATTTCAGTTTGACTCTTTTTTGTCTCTACCTTTTTCTTTTCACATATCACTTCATAGCTCTTTGTTTTGCAAATTTTCAAAATTGTTATTTAATACAAGTTTGGTTTACAATCATGAACCAAAAACTTGAACATATCAAGCCGGTGGAACAACCACATAGAAGCATCGGTAAGAGAAGTTGTTATACCAAAAACAAAAAATATCGTGAAAGATGTATGTAAGTACAAGATTTGGTCGACGCTTGATTTTGCAGCATTATATTACGATTACGTAGAGCAGCTCCGGGTCAAGGACTAATGGTAATAAGGTGGTGACTGCACGTAGTTTTCCTGTTTTACTAACATAGCATAAACATTTTAATGACTCATTATTTTATAATTTTAACTCTAATATCTGGTTCATAAAATTCAAATGGAAAGACTGCTTGTGAACTAAATAACACAACAAAGCTATTATATTTTGCTTTTAAATATATTATTATTAGCAGAAACATTATCTAATAACAAACATTAAATATTCGTTAATATCTAATAAAAGACGACAGACGACATCTTTAGCAAATATCTAGACACTAGATGTAGAAGAATTTATGATTACATACAGTACGATGATTCATATTTGATGAAATACCCGTTTTGATTATTGTTAGAAGTTAGAAAACAACACTAACGAAATGCTATTTACCAAAAATTATTCGATTGTTTTTTTTTTTCATAACGTAAAATGTTATGGCGTCTTTATAAAACCAGTACCAATGTCACGCCAATTAATTGTTATTAATGCGCCATTAAAAATACACTTTATTATATTATGTACGTGCTGTGGCGTAGTAGCATGATTTAGATGTTAAGTGTTTTGTTAAAACGTATTGTTTATACATAAAAGACAAATTACATCCCTTATTAAAGCTAAGTAACAATTGTAATCGATACACAAATTATGTATCTGCTATTATTACCAGTAAGTTGCGTAGCTGTAGAGATAACAAAACAAAGAAAAGAAATATTTTGCAGTTCCAGCAAATAATGAAATATTCTTTAAAATTAATTAATTACTTTTCTATCTATAACGTCTATCTATAAATAGTATGAGAGATGAACAAAACTGAAGGACTGATGCAGAGTTATTATTTACACCATTAACGATTACCAGTAACAGATGAAACATGGCTAGGGAAGGTACTGTTAATGGCAAGAACGACGATGTTAGTCAGACCACACTCGATACCGATGATCGATCAGGTCAGATCGATGAGTAGTATTTTGTGAGAGTAAAATCGAATAAAATACTTTGAATACTATTAAATTTGTAGTTCAAATTAGTTGTGGTTTAATATAAAGTTTATGGATAATTTACCTAATCTTTTAAATTCGTTATTAAACTAAGTTAATTTAGCGGTATACATATATTTTATTTTGTTGTTTTTAGTCGATTTAGTGAAACTGTATAAATAATAATAATACATTCCGACTGTGAATGTCACGAATGACGCGTAAATAATTTACTGTATAATTAGGTTTGTATAATTTAACTGGTTAGGAAATTATAGTTATTACCTATGGCGAGTATGTTAACTGTTTCTCGCCGCTTCGATTTATCATATTCTTGAAAATTGATAAAATTGAAACTGCACCTACCACAATTTATATTAGCGCTAATATTATGAAGAGAGAGTGTAATTATAGTGAGTTTGTGTGTATGCGAAGGGTAATCACCGGAACCACGGCACTAAGTTAAAAAAAAAAAAACTTTTACCTTTTGATAGGTACATTATTCACTATGGACGTAGGCTATAATATCATACGCGTGTATAATAATAGTTGAACTCAAACAAAGTTGGGACGGGCCGCTAATTGGTGTGAGCTAGGTGATGAAATTGTAATGTAAAATACTTCCTTGTTTGATAAATGCAATATCGACGAGTTGCACAGGTAGTTTTTTTCTTTAATGACTCCTCCAAGATAATTAAAAGTGTACGCCTCGAGAAATGTATTGGCCAATGGTTTTATGAAGTCTCTAATGAAACCTGTTTTATCATTATTCAACACGACATGCAATTTCGAGGTGAATCCCTATGGGTATAAGAAATGCCATTAACTCTTTAGGGAGCTATGACCAATGCCATCGGGCGATGAACACTCGACAAGAATGCAAAACACACGTTCTAGAGAGTAGAAATCTAGTACGTAAGACGTGACTATAATATTAATACGCATATTTTCTTTAATCAATCAGAACGTTATTAGCCATGGAATTAGGGTAATCGATTTAGGTGTTTTGTAAATTATTATGTAGGCCAGTCATTACAATAGTAATAACATTAATTTGCTGACAATACATATTATTGGTATGGCTATTCTAATAACTGTAATTGATATGTTTTAAATGAGTTTGAATGCTAGTTTTGAAATCGTAATAATTTAATTTGTAACGATCGTAAAAAATACAAAACTATAACGCGATTTGGTCAGCCCACAAAAACATGTAATTGAGAATTTTGGTACCTACTTAAAAATATGGTTGGCACATTTTGGCTGATCATTTTGCCTCTTAGAGAGGACTTCGCATTCGCGAATTAAAAAATGACAAATCGCCACAAGAGCGCTACTTCAAAATATACAAAATCATGATGTTACAAAATTGAAACTTACCAATCCTTGGATTCTGGGAAACATTTTTTTAAAATAAACTATCACAACACAGAACGCTCACAATATAACATAACTATAATAATATAGCACAACGAACTCTTATCACGAGCACTCACAATCGTTACAGTGTCATTAAAAATAAAGGAGTCTCACAGGGTCTCTATTTGGGACCGTTGTTATGAAATGTACGTGCGCACGATTTGACGCGTGAGCCGGGTATGGTATGAACTGAAAGAGTTTACGTCCACTGGAGCCCGAGCGAAGTTGGCGCACAACCGATGATTCATACATGTACATTGAAGAGAGGGAGTGATGCCCCTTAATCGTATTATCTTATCGGCAAAGTAAACCCCTTATGTTTTTTGAGGGCGTAATTAAGGAAAGTACTAGCTCGTGGATATTTCAAAACAACAATGACAAAACAACGTAAACAATTTTAATATATATATTAAACAATGATGATGGAGAAAAGGAAAAGTTAGCATGTGTAATAAAATACAATACCAATATTAGATACAAAACAGATAATAATAACATTATATAAAAGTATTAAAAATATACACCAATATTGGTAACGCCAAACAATGAGTTACAGAAACAACTCGTGCAACAGACGGCCTTGCTATTCATTTATCAGGCCTCTTTGAGAAAAGAAATGATCAAACTAGGAAAATCATATTGGAATTGACGGAAAAAACGGTTTTGTAACGTAATAAGTGAAACTCGATAAATGTGAATGAAGTAGTTCAAATAAAAATGATATCACAATCAAAACAGATAATCTTCATCATTAACAAAAAATGAACACGTGCAAAATATACTTTTGATTCAGTTTTATAATAAAAATGCAAAACAAAAATTAGTTATCATGTTGTCTCGAAAAACAATTTTATTTTATTCCATATAGCGTTTGTATACATTTGCATTACAAGTTTCACGCTTCTTATATTTACAGAATGGTGATTAGTTTTATAAATTAACAAGTTTTGGAGATCAAAATCAACCAGATCTTGGACGACTGAACATTTACTTTGTAACTATCATGTTAACATTTCTTTCAATCTTAAGTCCGAAGTTGAGTCACGAATTTGAAGTTTGTAATATTTTCTAAGGATTAGATGTATTTCTTGTGGATCTGTGATAAACGAGATGTAGTGGTACGTTCATCGCATTTTTAATTTGATTGGTCCACCTCATTGATGACCTGCGGCGTCCTCTGGTGCCTTCAACTTTTCTTTGGACAACTGATCGTTCTATGGATTTTAAGTATAAAAATATATAAGATATGCAAATTTAATAAAACAACATTTAATTCAACAAACTCTCCTAACATATTAAATCGCGCGTGAGGGTTAGCTCGGAATAATATCTACGCACAAAACTATATAATCGCCATACATATTGAATATAGCAATAAGGTATACTATGATCATTATAGAACAATTCTTTGTAAACAAAAGCGTTATAACGATGTTTTAAAGTCAATATTAACAAATGGCAGTATTTTTGTTAATGTACCCAATATAAATATAGTAATATTTGTCAACAACAAAATTTCTAACGTCATTAGTTAGTAGTAAAAAGGAGTAAGCATTATGAATATTGTTTCTATATGTCCAAGACAATAGAATTATTTCCAAGAATTGTTTGTCAAGTCGAGTTGAGTTGCGAGTTACGAAACATGGTATCCTCCGTGAGTGATTTTGTTTGTTCCGTTTTTATGAATTCTTTCCACTGTCTGTTTTGTTTACGGTTGAAATATTTTGTTGCAGATATTATTCGAGATTATTTAGATAATAAGTATAAAAATTGCAGCACATATAATCCGTATTATGTGTTATTTTCGCTATATTAATTTATTTTGTAGAGAATTGTGCTCATATTTGAGCTGATGCTGTCAAATCTCACCTATCAGTCTTGGGCTTGATGGTAAGGCATAAAGACGTCCTTACCCAGATATGGTCGAAACTAATCTGCAAAGCCTCGAGCACAGGCACAGGGTGGCTAGCCTAGTGGTGTTCTATAAGATTCTATAGGATCAAAATCGAAAATTATTTCCCCCATCGCTGTTCCTTCATCGAACAACCCAACGTACGGCAAGTAGTCTTCCTTACGTCAAGAATATCCGTTTGTATAGACTTCGCCGTTTGCTTTGTCGAACAGATTGTCCGTGTTTGTGTTCCCGTCTTCTTATGACGCGGAAATCTTAAAGAGGAGAGTGAATAGGCTTTTATAAATTTGGGCGTTGAACATCTTACATTTCATCGCCACATACCATCAGATGGGATTGTTGTCAAGCATTAGTTGACTTATTTTATATCAAAAAAAAAAGTTTTATATTTCAGGTAACCTAATCTAAAAGTAAATATTTTGCAAATATATGTAATAATAACGTAATTTTCACTTAATGAGATACAAAGTTATTCGCAACCATTATTATTTGAATTCTACTAAATACCCTTATTTAAAAGTAAAACCTTTCCTCTTACAACACGATAAAGGTAATAGTTTTGTAATCTCTTAAGTCGCACACTAATGCCGTGGCCCTTCCTCAATATACAATCATAAAAGAGATTAAGTAAGAAAATGTTCAGGATAATATTGTTTTAATAATACTGTTCTTTTTGTTCTTGATATCACCAGTAATAAAATCGTTCTAGCACTATATCTGTATACTATCTACGTTATCTGTATACCTACTTAAAATAAATATTGTGGGTCAAGTGAATTCTATCAGAGGATTTTGCCGAAACAATATCTTGCCGATTAGGTTGTTTTGATGGCCATCGATATCTTTTTTATCTAATAGTGACTAAACAGAATTTTCGTGGAGGAAGTTTGAATTTATAATACTTTTATATGTTTAATTAATCTTATTAATTTAATTAACGCAAGTGTAAATTTATAATTTTTGTCTTTTAACATTTGGTTTCATAAATCACGAATCGGGCAGAGGTGTTACTGGATGAATTTATAATTCGCTTTAAAAAGAGCGAGAAACCAGAAAGGCTGATAATAAAGAATGACTCTGATAATATACTAAACAATTTTCAGAAACCTTTAATCTTACAACGACATAATAACAATGAGTTCGGTGAGGGTTTGTTATTAAACTTGTTAAAAGGACTTTTGCATGAAATTGTGCACGTGACGCAGCAGACAAATGTTATCTTATCCTACGAATCATTACTATTGAAATGTCACCAACACGTGTAAAACTTAGCATCATCAGGGTGAGTGGACTCTACGAGTGTTAACCGCCAAAGATTAATAACATCGGTCATTATTAACCCACGCGTTGTTACAATGCAATACGTAACATTAACATTCACTGTACGTAACAGGCACGTACTGTACGATGTCTTCTAGACAACCTATAGGTAGCACATGACCATTTGAAGGACGAAAAAGGGGACAGGGGTACACAACTATATGTTAAACATATATATACCCATACATGGATAGATACATATCAATGTTATTATAAATAAATGTATGAATATACATATAAAAGTAAAGTAAAAGAAATACATGTGGTAATTGATATTTTTTATATATGGAATGTTATTTGTTCAAAACCTCTTGCCAAGGGTCTAACACTTAAAGCGTTTACATCGCATTCACTGTTACTACTGGGTCATTGCCAGAAAACAGCTTTGTTTCTAAGTATTTCTTAGCTGCGATTACTCACAAGTTTCTACTTGAACGTGTGTTTAGCGTCAACGCGTAATAATAATAATCATTCACACACTCACACTCTGACACTAGGATTTCCTGTTGCGAGTGGCATGGACACATGAATTTGACTTAAAAACAAATGATCAGATATACATTTTTATGACACATTCATATCTGCCTAGGTCGGAAATCGAACTTGGAACTGGCCAAACAGGGTCACTGCCCAGCTAAGCGTTGGTTCGTAGAATTTATTATTGTAACACGTCCTCCCTATCTGCGTAACTGCACCCAATATTTTCTTGCATTCCAACCATCCCTACACCCAACGAATTATTTTGTTCCTGCACTATACAACGAATTCAATGTATTTGTAGGTTTCGTCAATGTACAGATAAGATTGTCCGTTTGACAATGATATGATATCATATCGGACGATGAAGAAGTTATCACGGTTTACTGAGCGTATATTTTTAAATATATTTATATACAAGTACGACTATTTTAATCGCGGCCTAGTTATATATTGTTACATGTGCCATTTTTCCCCCGCCTATTGTCGTTACACCAAAATCTCATTCCAAAAGTAGGCACTTGAGTTGGCCACTATTGATAATTTTAAAATAACTACATGTTCAATTTCTAGAAAATTACATACATACAAATCATTGGCATATAACAATTTACTCATGTCGTTATTCGGTCGGATTCCTCCGGCTAGTTTTGTACTTATCCGAGGTCCTTTCTCGAGAGCCGTCCGCGACGAGAGCGTGCTTGTGCGATGTCGCTACTCGTACTGGTAATCGAACCCGTAACTGATAAATTAAACCAAAATATCCATAAAGAACATCCCGTTGGAAGTGTCTAATAAGCTCTCTGTGTCGCGTGAGAGATAAGTACCAAGTTGTTGTGGTAATTTAAATTACCACTTATGCTATGTGATTCACAATAAATATATCAATCGTCAATGTATTTCAAGGGAACAACTTGCATCATTACCTGCCCACCAGTAATTTTGGTATCTACCTAAAACGATCTAAAGGTAATGTTTGGCGGCCGCCTTTTCCACATTCACGGTCCATACCTCCAAATCTCTAATATCTCCAAACAAGATACTTAAATTAAATTAAATCGGTTCGAATAAATTAAAGGTTTTGAGTTACTGCTGTATTATACCTTTAAATATAAATTATAGTTTAATGCTATAATTCCTTTTTGAATTTATTGTTGTCTTAAATTTAT
Source organism: Agathymus mariae mariae (assembly GCA_018251895.1). Lineage (NCBI taxonomy): Eukaryota > Metazoa > Arthropoda > Insecta > Lepidoptera > Hesperiidae > Agathymus > Agathymus mariae. The sequence goes on from DWPT01000211.1 coordinate 23,239, forward strand.
CTTACCGACAGCCCCGTCTTTGAAGATGAAATTGATTAATTAACTAAGAAGTGTGTTTGTGAATGATCCGAAAACTTTGTGCAAGTAATTAATACACCAGTTACACGACCCTCTAGCTCAGTTTGCGCCCAAAACTCCATTTGTCTACGCCTGGTCTGCATTTAAGGGCGTTTCACAGTTAGATCACTACATAATTTATGTAAAACAGCTAATAATTATTGTTACAAGTTATTTTTCTTCGGAACTCTGAAATTGATACGATGCCTAAATATAGTGTTCTATTTGATTATCTTTGAGGTTTTTATACATGTCCATTTTTTCATGATTCAATATCTATGTTATTGAAGGTGGGTCCGTCGAGATTCAACCGTGTAGCGTTTTCACACGTTCCAGTTGTCATAGAGCCAATTATAAGCGAGCTCCTTAATCCATCTTGGCCGCCAACGTGTGTGTAATGTATAGGAATGATTACCCACTTATTATCAGACTGTCAAACTGTTCGTTTATGTTTGTTTGTTGTTTAATATAAAGATATGGTTACTTTGGATTGTGGATCATACGCATCTAAGCTCGACAAGTTGATTATAAAATTAATTGACTTCAGTTTTGATAGTTCGTTCATATGCTTCCCTGGGTCTTTTTGTGACGTTTTCGATAACGAGAAACCCGTGCCTCACTAATGTAGAGTTAAAGACTCAAGTAGAATATTTATTTAGCAATGGTTAAAGTAATTCACCACAAATACAATTCTGGCGATCTACGAAGTCAGTTTCTCGAAACACTTAAAGCTAACTTAATAAGCATTCTCCAAATTAATGCAGCATTGAGGCTGAAGTTATCAAGAAACTCTTGACTGGGGAAACTTGACGCAGTGGCCAATAATGATAAGTTTTTATCCGTTAGGCGCGGTTGGTCGCAGATGGTTTATTATAAGGCGGCTTATTGCGAAAAGTTAGGATCAAATAGCACGTTGACGTTGGGATACCGAAGTATAGTAATTATGGACGATTAATATAAGCCAATTTCTAACTCCAATAAAATGATATTTGAGAGGTTAATTAAACCAATTATTAATAATTGTGATTTGTATGCTAGTTAAAATATAACTCCATTGAGATTCAAATATGAAAATGTTATCTTAAGACAACACAGAGTATTGATTTTAAAATTAAATAAATAACTATAGTTAATTTAATAACACTTACATTATTAAAATATAATTATATTATTGATAGACGAAATGTGATTGAATATGTTTAAGCATTATTATTTTTTGCTTACAGTTGTAACTATGAGCGGGGCCAGAGACTGTCATCAATGATGGTGTAGCACCATTTATGTGATAGTTTTTTTCTATTATAATTTCAGTATTCGTCGCGACAATGATTTATCTTACCGGTGATATCCCGGGAAGTAACTATGTACCTCGCTTGTCATCAAAAATCAGCTATCAACACTATGAAGTGGATACAAATAGTGTTGATTATTATCGTCGTAAGGCTAACTACGTTATTCATATACCATTGCTATGCGTTTAATATCATCATTAACATAGTCCCGATTTAAATTGGTCATAGATTAGTTCTAATGACTAAATAAATCGAACTACAAGTATTTCTATATATAATAATCGTAATACAGTAATCGTATAAGATCGATTTCTCTACAGGAAGGATATATGAGAAAAAATATTTTTTGGGCCTTTATTAACGCAATAGAACACAAAACAATAGTTGTTAGAATTGTTATCTGTTTGTGCGTTTTTTCGCACTAATCTCAGAACGGCTCAGTATGATTTTTACTAACGCATTGCAGGAAGCATCACTAAATACTCAAAGTTCGTTTCGTTGCAATCCGTTCATAAATAAAAACGTTATCAATTAATATACTTACGTATTTCAAATTCACAGAACGACAAAAACTCAGAGTCCTAAAACAATGCAGGTGCTTCGTATAAGATTTAGGCGTAGTTCTTCTGCAGAGAAGCGAGGCAGATCTGATATTTACAAATAAATACACTACATAATAATTTGCACTTTAAAACAAACAATAATCTGTCATAAAAATATCCACCCCGATCTCGAACCGAATCCTTCGCTCGGTGGGTAATGTCTAATTGACTATAGGTACAGGTGCCTACAACGACCTGCGCACAGAACTGTACCGCTAAGATGTGCGCCAGGTGTTTATCGTAAGTTACGTGTCGACATAGGCCGACATATAAGTGACTGTCGAAGTACGTGCTTTTAAGCAAACATTTTAATTTTGTTTCAGGTGAAACGTTCCATTATGCTCAAGATGGCAGATGCATGCGCTGACAGCTCAAAGCAAACCCGCTTTCACGAGATGCACGTACAGCGTCACAACAACGTCAGCATACTGTACGCTGATATAGTAAACTTCACCCCGCTGTCGGAGCGGCTCAGCGCGTCAGATTTAGTGAAAACCTTAAACGAACTGTTCGGAAGGTTCGACCAGATCGCTCAGGTATAAACTCTTCATCATATATTGTTTAAGTACATCACAAAAGTGCTCGGATATAATCAACTTTATGCCGTTGTTGGAATGGCTCAGTGGTAGCGATTGAGTGAAGACTCGAAACTTTTGTTGGTTTAGGGCGGTGTAATATTATTATAGCAAGAACGACGTACTTAAATAAAAATAAAAATTATTATAAAATAAATTAATTAAATAAAAAACCACAGATTTTTTTCAATTAAAAATTTTAGACTCTTGACCGTGTCGGGGCGACCTAGTCTAGTCTCCCCAATCCCATGCTTTAGAACAGGGTGTCGTAAGAGGCGACAGTAGCCAGTCTGCTTGGTGGTAGGGCTTCGTGTCAGGATTATATTATCAGTATTATTATTAAGTCGTCAATATTATTATTAGTATTAAGACGTGCATCCTGACACCTGAGTGCACCCATGGGCGGTACTTGTTATATCTGGATGACGACGTTTTAAACACAACATTGGTTGTGCTATCTGCGTGAACTGAAAACTACTTAAAGTTAATTTAAAACTTTATCCACCACAAATGCAAACTGTGGAAGCTGATGTCAAATAGTTTATCAGTTTACCGAGTTCCAGCTTAGTTTTAAACTAGCATGTAATCGGCCACATGAGTTCTGAACTGCATGGATATTGAAGGCTTTTGCAATTTTAAATCCTGTTTGTTTTGTGATTATGAAAAGTTATTGTGTAGTATCTAAGGGACTTTGTCCAACATTGAGTCCCACCCAAGCCGCTATTTGGAATGCAACAAAGCTTGTTAGTCACAGGATGTGAGAAGCAGAGATGTTATGGAGCTCCGTAACCCTAATCGAAGCTATCGGATATCCGAAATAAAAAAATATTCGAAACCATAACAGAATCCGATAAAAAGTTTTGGATAATTTCGGGTAGTCGTCGAATCTAAATAAAGTACGCTATGACAGATTTTCGCCAGTCGAGTCGATACACGAGCCGCGCCGTTCTTATTTTAGACAGTTTTTATTATTTCATTTTGAATGCTATTGTGTTTTTCTGTGTTTATAACACTAAGTATGTAAAGTCTAACCGTTAACTTGTAAATACACTGTACGTTTTTTCCAAGTCGTAAATCATCTAATATCCGTCTCCGAAATTATCCGAAACAATCGGATTTTCCGAAATAATTTCATATCCATAACATCCCCAGTGAGAAGTCTGTGAGGTAACTTTCGTTGAAGGTAGACTTTGTACTACCTAGCTACCTACCGTTGTATATTGGATGACGCGCTTTCGCCGTGGTGATGTTATATGATATTATTATGATACCTACCAGGCTCGATTTGAGCATTTTATTCAAATAAACAGTGAAGTAATTAGTTGACTGACAAAATTGAATGTGACTTGTCCATTGGTTTTGTCTCCGCTGGTAATACTCGATGACTTCCCTGGTGTTCGATGTTCGATCGCACCTGTCATTAGTTACCATTTTATCTGTCATCTGCTCATGTGCCTGTTTAATGAAAGATAGAAGAAATGTAATTTAAACTTATTGATTGCTTCAAAAATTCTTCATTACACTGTTTTTTTATTATTATATATTATATACCTTATATAATATACCATATCATCCCACTCTGCATTATTCATTCAACCAAATCTTTAACAAAAGTTAAGTAAATTTGGATTGAGTTGGTTATTGCTTTGTGTTCGTAAGAAAAGGAGCGATCGAGCGCTTGAACTTCGCCAATAAACATTTAATTATTATTGTATTATTCAAAGTTTAAACATTTCTGTACTAACATTGCTTCTGTCTACTAGTACGGTAAGAAAAATATTTGGAATTTGTAAGCTCCCAGAATAATTTACCATTAGTAGTACGACAACAGGCCTTTATAGGAGCTGTTTCATTATTCATCATCTGCGGATGTCACTAGTAATCTGAGAAGCTTACGGAAGACTTCGTCAGATCCAGTGTTTATTGTTCAAGGATTTTGATTAACGCAGTGGAATGTGTTAACATTTAGAAGCATTTTTAAAGCATATTCTTTTTTGTGTTTACAACTGTTGTAGAAGCTTAAGATTATTTTTCCCAAGTTATTCTGTACCTGTTACAATGGTCCACACCTGCTCACAATATTCAGTAACTGGTTACACAACAAAGTTATTGTTCTATTAAGTTCTGAGATCTCACTATTTACTCTATAATCAACGATATTCTATTCTGTGTTTCATGACCATAATATATATTTATTAGCATACAT
>DWPT01000212.1:0-27956 GCA_018251895.1 Agathymus mariae mariae
CAATTTGGGAGGTTGAAACTTTGAGAACAACTGGCAAGAAACAACTTTCAACTTTAAAATTGTAATCTATATCTATACTACTAAGAAGTCTGTAACTTCTGTCCGGTACATTTAATATTATTGTCATATTTTATGATAAATATTTGTTTGACGACTCGCTGCCCCAATTCCTACCATTTTTAAATATTTTAATCTGGCTGTGTGTATGTTCATAATTCAAAAACGCGTTGTCCGATCTTAATGATAATTAGTATACGGTAAGAACATGTGATTGCGCACGCGATCAGCAATGCGTTACCGATTGTTTCTTGCCTCATTCCAGCCCATTTATTCGGCCCACTGCTCCATCGCTCAACGGTCCGAGTGCTCCACATCATAGACTCACCGATCAAGACCATAGACGAATACGCATTCGCCGGCGTCAACAGGTCCCTGCAAGAGATATACATGGTCAACACGAAGATCGCAGAGTTTCCCAAGGAGGCTTTTAAGGTTAGAGCTTGTATATTTTTTAATGAGTAGTCGACCAAACGAGTATACGATCCACATGATGGTAAGTGGTCACCGTCGCCCGTGGACATGAGTAGTCGGCCGAGAAAGAAGAACAATTAACAAAAGTACTTTAAAAGAACGCGACGTGTCGTTTGGCGGCCGACTCGAGCAGGAGGGGGGTGGTAGCTCGCCGGGCTTCACGGAAAGATAATAATACCAGTAATAATATTAACGACTTAATAATTATATGGATAATATAATCTTCACGTAAAGCCCTACCACCAAGCAGGTTGGCTTCTGTCGCCACTTACGACACTTTGCTCTGCCAGCGTGGGATTGGGGGGGAGTATCGTAGGTCGTCCCAATACGGCCGGATGTCTTATAATAATTTGTCTAAACTACCATTTGACATTCATGTCTCAAGCGAATCATACAAGGTTTTTATTTTTTATTACCTTTGTATTTGTGTTGGAGGTAAAACTTCAATATGCTTTTGGCATTTAGGACAGCGGTCTGGTCAAATAGTAAATTTACCAATTGAAATGTTATATGGCTACAAGTCGTTCATGGCTTGTGAAATTGCGTCCAAAGATATTTCTGTTAAACTATATAAAGTACTTTAAGTTTCGTATGAGCACCGACAAAATATAACATGATTTCCCCGTTTGGGTACGACCACCCTTTCCAGATCCTCGGCAACTTATCAATGCTGTCGATCGACGGACACCACATGAAGTCTCTGGGGAAGGACATATTCATCGGGAGTGAGGCGGCCGGCAGGCTGGAGAGGTTGCATCTCGTCAACGGAATGATTTCCGACGTGGCTGTCGAAGCCTTTCAGGTTTATGTTGTTTAGCATGTTTTGTTGTCGTTAACCTCGAAGGCTGCGACCCCCCTAGCGTTTGACCAGTTCAAACGCTACGCACCTTGATTCAGTAGAGCGGGCGATGGCTAGAGACAAACTCTTGTGACGGAAGGTTGCAATGAGCTCAGTCATTTTTCTAGCAAAAGTGTTGGGATATGAGTTTGAAATTTGTCCATCGTAAGTGTAAAAAAAAATAATCAGTGTCGCCTGTGACTGTGGTTAGCAGAATATTGTCGTTGGGAGTTTGTTGTTATTGTGAACATTAATATTTAACAACTTATAATATATTCACAGACATTTACAAAATTATTAAGTTTGGTTCTTAGATATATAATTTTACACACGCACGTACGCCTGCGTGCGATTCGCGTTCGCACGCAGGCACGCATACGCATACATACATGTTAGTCGCTAAGTAGCTAAATTTACAGTGCGTATATTTTGTTTGTCTCTCGACCGTCATCGCATATCCCAGTACACGAACACGATCAGTTACAACATGAAAAACTAATATTGACGAAGGACTAATTATTGTATACACCCAGTTCTGTACTCTGTTCTCTATCAGTACCTGAGGAAGTTGAAGACTCTCGATCTCCACGGCAACCGGTTGACAACCCTGAAAAGGAATCAGTTTAAGGGTCTACGTGACGCTGAGGTTTTAGATTTGAGGTATTTATATATAATAAATAGAGTATAATGTACAATACCAATTGCACGGTGCCTTAGGATTGTTTTGTAAATATATTTTATCCTGTCAACGACTGCTTAATAAGTAGATATGGCCCGTCGGAATTACACTGGACATATAAAAATCCTTGCAACCTCCCACGAAGCTGCAGTACGAAATACCCTCAACTTTTATAATTCTGTTGCTTAAACTACCCTCTTCGGTGTTCTTACAATGCATGGGATCTTTTAGTTAGCGGGTACATCGCTTTCTGGGCCGCAGTGCGTAACGGAGTGGCTGGTAGTATTAAAGACGTCCATGGATGGTGGTGAAATACTCAGTGAGAGGGACTGAAAGCCATTGCAATACTAGTCTTTGAGCAGGGTTTGCAACGGGCAGTAGAGATTGACCAGTACATAACAATGGTATGTCTGACCGGACACAAACTGTACCATATTTAATAAACTGCATTAACATTTCAGTTACAACAATATCACCAAGTTGGACGGTAGCCACATAGGAGACTTGACGAAGCTTGGATGGTGTAATGCGAGCCATAATCAAATCTCTGATATACCCAGGTAAACACGTTACTTATATAACACATTTGAATAGTGCACAGTAGAGTGGAGTGAAAAGTTAATTAGAGTGGAGTGTCAGGTAAAGTAGAGAAGGAAAGTGAGGTACAGAGAACTAGAAAAAATAATTAGTATACTACTATAGTACTATGATAATATTATAACTTGTTGAACATATGCAATGATAATAATATTATGTTTATTTCTTAAACCATATTAAAACTATATTAGTTTAAACAAATATTACCCATAAAATAGCCCGGGTACAAGCACTTGAGGCCAGTCACCATTATGTTGTTTACAGTGTGCTACTTACTTATTTGTTAAATATTATAAATAGTTAATTGCGTAAACAAAATCTATTTTGAGAAGGGAGGTTAGTTTAACTCCCGTAGCAAATGTAAGTCGTTGCGCGTTGGCTAGCAACGACGTATCCCCAGCATTTCCGAACGAGACGAGAAACTGCATATATACAGGTTGATTCAAATTCAGTAATCAGTATTAGTGTATTTTTTTCATATATATATATATATTTACATGTCATCCATTTACTAATAATCGCGTATGGTTTCAGAGGCATGTTCGCGAGGAACACAATAATAAAGGTGGTACATTTGGACAATAACAGGATAAAGAAATTGGACACCAACAGCTTCAGGGGAATGAGATTCTTGAGGTAAGGATGGAGCCGCTGCCCATGGAATTCCATAGTGCACCAGGCGTCGCTGATGCGTTGCCTGGGTAAACTGGCTTTTTATTACAAGCAAAACATAATAAACATTTTTGTGCATGCGTGAATACCATCGAGATTCAACCGTATGGTACAGCCCGTGGCCGCAAACCGGAGCGACCATTTGCAATGGCTTCGTACGTTGCCCAGCAGGGTGCACCGACGTCCCCCGCTCGTGGTTGAAGGCTTAATTAACACCCTTATAATGGAAGAAATTTTTGGTTTTAATAAGTAACGTACACAAATTATACTGTCGGGATTTGAACCAGGGTCCCATTACAAACCACTTGGCTGTTACTTCCAGACGCCTGTATCTCCAAGACAATCAGATTTCCGACGTGGGTCGCGGCACCTTCTCCGCGGTAACGCGCATAGGTACCGTGGATCTGGCGAGGAATCTCATCACCAAGGTCGACTACCAGATGTTCCAACAAGTCAGATATGCTGAGGTGAGCTGTTTATATTACCATATTGAGTAGTGCAAGAGTGGCAGTGGTTTTTGTGGCGATATGGATGAGTGACTACTGCAAGGGTTATCCATCCTTGAGACCAAGCCAATCCTCATGGTCATGGTACAATTCGATGAATAACAGAAGAGGCACCGGCACCAGGTCCCTTTTATTGGAGGTCGTTGGCTATTATATCTGGTCGCAGCACCCTCCCCGAAAAGGCTTGAAGTTTCATATCGACCCGTACGACTAAGTAACCCAACCTTGATCGAAAATGATGAATCTCCACAGATAATAAACCTAGCCGAGAACAAAATCAAGTCGATCGAGAAGCAGGCGTTCACAGACCTCTATCTGGCGGTGGTGAACGTGTCGCACAACGAGCTGTCGACGGTCGAGTCCGGCGCGTTCGTCAACTGCAACAACATGACGCTGCTGGACCTGAGCCACAACGCGCTCAGCGCGTTCGACAGGAGCGCGTTCGACGAGCACAGCTACGCGTCCGAGTTGCAGCTGTCGTACAATCGGTTCACAGACCTCGGGGCCGTGAGTGTCGACATGAGAGATTACGTTATTGGCCAAACGAGGAATGCAATACTGGTTAAATATCAATAAAGGACAAGATTGTTGGTTAAGGGTCTCATTGCAGTGTGTTGTCTCGTTGTGAGGAACGTGCCTTTGATGTGACCTGGCTGTAGCGCCAGACACGTGCCGTCTTAATATATGGAGTGTCGCCTAATTAGCCGTTACTGTGATCTGTGAATACGGACGGTATTTTCGGTAGATTTTTACAATTTACCTTCACTACCGAATGTTAATTGAGTATTCGTAATTAACTTACTTTTGATTGTGTGTATGCGTACGTAACTGTTGTGACTACGCAGGTTTACCCTGTTTCTGACAGATCCCCATTCAGAATATGACCGGCATAAGGGTGTTGAACGTGTCCCACAACGCCATCGAGGTGATCCCGAAGTTCACGTTCCCGAAGCTGTACGAGCTGCACACGGTGGACGTGTCGCACAACGACCTCCGGGAGATAGCGAGCGCCGTGTTCCAGAACCTGTTCTCGCTCAGGTGTGGTTTGGTGTTTAATGTTTTACACTACTACCTCGGAGAGATATAATTAACAGCAACGTTGAGTACGTCCGGCGCGTATCAGGTTGGATCCCTATGCAGACATTTAAGTCAAATAATTGATTTCGTATGGAAAACTTTTAATTTCTTTTTAGTGTATATCCATCGCCATGAGTGTGTGAGAAAAAAACCTCCCTCCCCCCACAGATATCTCTACCTCAGCCACAATTCTCTGGAGCAGCTGAAGCCATCTTCCTTCGGGACCATACCGACCGTTCTGGAGCTGGATCTGTCCCACAACCGGCTTCGAGAGGCCTCGCGGGGTGCACTGGCTAAGCTGGCCAGTTGCCGGGTCATAGACCTCAGCCACAACCAACTCGAGAGGATCCCGCAGATACCTATCAGCTTAGGGTGAGTGACGTCACCGTTTTGTATAACGTACAGCTAATATGTAACGTAGAGCTCGTTTTGTGTCTGGAAAAATTAATGTTTAATAAAGTGAGAAAATAAGGAGAGATATGTTGAGTATTTAATTGGTATACAAGATTCGTGATGATGAATAACGTTACTGACGTAGCTCGCCGAGTTAGCCGGCAATTGCAAAATATGGCTCGAAGGACCAATAACTGACGGGAAGAAAAGATCTAAAATGATTCTGAGTGCGCAGTAACAGCTGAGCTGTTGAAACAATTACTTTCACTCAGTATTACTGTCGAAGTTCTTACATTAATTGAACCTCCCTCTCTTCGCAGCGAGCTCAACTTCGCTTACAACAACTTGTCAGAGATCCGTTCCAACACGTGGCCGTCGATGAATGCGCTGTTGCGTCTCAACCTTTCCCACAACCGCCTGGGGGACAACCTGGCGGCGGAGTCGTTCACCCCCCTCCTGACTCTGCAGGCCCTCGATCTATCAGCGAACGGACTGACGTCGCCGCCTTGGCAAGCCCTCAACACACTTAGCAGCCTTCAGTATCTGTATATGCAGGTTTGTGATAACCATGTGTCGGACGCTTGACTCCCGCGCGGGCGCTGCTCGTTTGTGATGACACCAATAATGTTAAATTGTTATATTTGAACGATGTATCGGTCAAAGGATTTATATCGGCGTATCGAGCGCTCCCCAGGGTTGTAGTACATTCGTTTTGTAAAAAAATAAATACTTAAGCGGGCTGTGAATTTTTTCAAGTATTACGTATAAGTTATGAAATCTGTTTATTTTGTGTTTGTTCGCTGCATACTTGCGTGCGAGAGCACGTGTATGCGAACGTGCCGATTGCATATTTGAGTGCACAAGTCGTTCGTGTCGGCTAAATGTGTCACAGCGAGACCACTGTTGAGGACTCTGAACAGTCTTTAACAACTTTTCTTTCTATGGCTAAGTCGGTATGTAAAGTAAGACAAATTCAACTATCGGATGAACTGCGATATTAATAGTTAAAAAAACATTTCTTCAGTACAACAACCTTACTACACTTTCGAAATCTGCCTTCGGGAATCTCCCCACGACGTTCCAAGTGGACCTGTCCTACAACCAGCTGACGACTGTCTCCCCGCGCTCGTTCGAGGGTCTTCAGCAGCTCTTGGACCTGTCGTTACGTGGTAACCAGTTGAAACATATCCCCAATGAGGCGTTCAAGTCGCTGGTTGCTATGCGGTATGTACTTAAAGTGTTGTTAGTCCAAGAGTTGTTAAAATAATATAGATTTAACTTGAACTACTTGGTCAACGTTTTTATGTAATATCTTTGTATACATATTTATTGTGTGCGTGTGTATGTCATTGAACTATTACTAAACGACTGGACCGATTTTGATGATTTTTTTTGTGTGTCCAAGGGGATTTGAGAATGGTTTAGATTCACAGTTCGTTCCGCTGGAAAATGTTTTTTTGGAAAATGGAAATTTTCCACTGGAAATTTTCGAATTGAAGACGTGGGTACAGGACAACGTTTAAATATAAATATTTTAATAATAATTATGGTCTATTTATTAACTTGACCACGACGCCATCTATAGATCTGTATGAAAGATATGTATCATATCTAGATTAAGAGATAATATGACAGCAATTGGGGTAATCAAATGCATTCAAAAATATGTCACATGATGCGGCGCGTGTGATCGTGCGTGCTCGCGTACACGTATACATTTACGTGCATACGTTTGCGTGCTCACGTCCTTTATTGCGGTTACGTACGTACATTTGTACGAGTGCGCGGCACGACCAAACACATCTGTTTGCATTGTGCGTTTATTTAACTATATTTTTCAAGGGACGAAACCTTCACAGGGAATTTTATATTTCGTTTACAGAAAGTTGGACCTCTCGCATAATTATCTACAGAAAATCGACAATAAAACCAACGGGCTGCTAGACGACTGTCTGTCGTTAGAAATGGTGAGTTACACACACATTCACCACCGCCACACTCTCCACCCATAACTGTTTCACTGCTGGCTCTCGTGGCCTCTCACAGCGAGAGGTTAAGGCAACGGTTCGTCTCGCTAGACAACCCCAGATTCCAGGCTTCACACACCTTTGGAAACGTTTCAGACAACCTGCAGGCTTCCTTGCAATGTTCTCCTTCATTGAAGCAAGTGCCAATAAATTTGTAACAAAACATTACGAAAAATCAAGTTTCGAGACCTGCGCGACTGCCACGCAATCATCCGTCTCCGTTTACCGCGGCCATCATGGGGTTGCGCCGTCAGCGCCTCTAGCGGTAGAGAACTGAACCATTTTACCGATACGTTTGAATCGTTTGACAATATCATTAAATGACCCGATGTTTTTGTCAAAACCGTAAATCTTTTGGTAACTATCGATATTGTCAAATGACAAATGGTTATTTCGCAAAGCGTGTACGAGAGGATCGTCGAGTTGAATGTTTAAATGTGTCAGGGTTGTTGGTCCTACGGTCATCGAACGATGCGCGTTGAAACCACCTTATGAGCTATGGCTTAGCTATGACCAGTACCAATTCCATGTCCGACAGGTAAACCTGAGTCACAATCAGTTCGGCTTCCTCACGCGCAAGATGTTCCCCTCCTCGCCCTGGATCCCGTACCGGCTGCGCGAAGTTGACCTCAGCTACAACGAGATCCCGGTCCTCACCTACGACATCACCCAGGGTGCCAAGACCGTGAGGAAACTTAATCTCGCCGGGAACTATATTAATGATATCAGGAGTCGTGAGTATATTCATTCTTTTCATTTCTATACCGCACTATTTCACGCTCTCTCACCCACTAACTCTGTCTCCCACTCACTCACTTATTGTCTCGCTCAATAAGTCACTCTCCCTCTCATTCACTCATTCTGTCATTCACTTACATTCGAAGCACCACTCGGTTATTATTATCTTAAAATCATCCATAATTAACTGTTATCTCATACTGAGTGTCAGCATATTCATTTCTGTGAATAAAAATTATTGTACGAGCTTAGGAAGAGAATTATAACTGTAACTGGTTTTAAATAGGGGAATAGTTGTTCATGAGTTCACGTGTCCGCTGGTGGCAGGGCCCCCCTCCACCCCGGGTTGAATGCGGGCACCGTTGCAAATTTTATAACGATGTAAACATGTTTTTTTGCAGATGTCCTCGGCAATTTAACATCTCTTGAAGTGCTCGACTTGTCGCACAATATGCTGAAGGATCTTGTTTCAAGGACATGTGAGTGACTTTGTCGACATGTTAAAATCCTCACGTTTCAAATTATATAGACAACTATATTTTTCTATCTTGAAAGTAGGCACTGTAAGTAGATTACTTTTCGGTTTCCGATCATGAGTATTTGTGATGTCATACATGTGAACATCCACGCAACCCGCAACACAGGGAATCCTAGTCTGTGCGTCTGTGTTTGAACGATTATTTATTTGAAATGAAAAAACATTGTTTGTCACAGCGGAATCAAAGTTCTACCTGCCCGATAACATAACTCACCTGCACCTGTACAACAACTCGTTGGAGGTTTTGCCGATGGAGACGATCGTGAAGGCCGGCCGTCTGCAGCTGCTGGACGTTAGGAAGAACCTGCTCACCAGCTTCGACCCCGAGCTTGTTAGAAAGATCAAGGAGCAGGGCCTCGAGGTGCTGTATGAAGGTATGTTGTTGGAATGGGACGGGATGGAACAGGAGGAGGAAAGTAGAATAGAGCAGAGTACGGTGGGGCGGTGCAGGTTAGGATGTATTTCACCCTGAATGTGATGATCATTCAATTATCTTAATTATTTATTGACAATATCCTTTTGCTAAGTGTCTGTGTAACGTCCAGTAGCTTCTGAGCCACATTGGGATGGAATACATAAATTTATGACAGACAGATAATGAACAATTGAAAAAATAATTATTGTTTAAGTATTACATTTATAGCATGTTCGACTTAACTTCAGTTCATTGTTTTAAAGTTACAGATGGACACTCCATTTGTATTTACTGGTAAAATTTATCTTTCTGTATAAAATTATTTTGTCCATGTGTGTATGTAACTGAACTCGTTTTGGATATTTTTTTGGTGTGTCCAGCAGTAGCAGATTTGCTACGGTACGAAGCCAAGATACATCATAGAGGAACGTCCGCCGGTCCAGCTAGTTACCATGTCATTTTCTTTTCTTCCAGACAACAAGCTCAAATGCGATTGCCTCACGCGTCCTCTCAAACACTACCTGAACCGCCTGCCACCTTCCGTGCTGGCCGCCGACACCCGGTACACGGGCATCGTGTGCGCCGAACCGCCCGCCCTGCAGCACAACCGGTTTGTGGCCGTGGACGAGGAGCGGCTCCTCTGCGCGAGCAGCGTCACGGCTGGGGACTCCGAGGATCCTTCGCAGTTCCTCGCGGAGCCGGACCTGGCCTTCAGGGATATACAGTAGTAGGGATATGTATTTGTTTTGTTTGTATGCAATGCGTGGGCTGAAGAAATACACCGCGAGGAGACCTTACCTTAGTGCTCCGTGATGCTCTTGAGGTTGTCTATAAATTTGGATTTGACCATTTACTGCCTGGATGGACGACCGCCATGAGTGGTATTGTCCACTGAATTAGGTGTCCAAAAAAGCAGATTGTTTGGAAAGAGCGTGATATATATATTTATAGATCTCAACAAATTATATATATATATATATATTTAATATGCATGATTGTATTTATTCTTATATGTACAGGTTTTATAATTTTTTGTGATTTTAATTTATTTCTTTTAAATTTTTTCCGTGATTATATTGTACCACTCGACACTCTTCTATTTATTGTGTTCTTTATCTAAAGGTTGTCTGGAAGAAATCTCTCTTGTGTCATCTATCACGAGCTGAACTTTTTATTTGTTCTAATGTTATAGTGTACAATAAGAGTTGATTTCATACACAGCATGAAGAGTGACAAAATAAAAAAAAAAACTTATTGTTTACATAATTATATTACAATAATAATGTCACATCTGAGAGATAAATGGCTTGTTTCAGCTCCCAGTCACAAATCTACATCCACTGGTACGTGACCACCACCTCGGACCTGGCAGACGTCTTCGTCTACATCCGAGACCAGAACAACACCATCCGGTTCAGCTCCGACGTGTCCTACCACCTCCGGTCGCTCACCGTCACCATCGACGACGATTTTAAAGAAAAACTTCTAAAGGGGGGTAGCTTCGAAATTTGCATCCAAGGGAAAACTTCGAACAACTTCGCCAAGAAATGGTTCGAGAGTCAGTGTCAGGTCGTGCCGGGCGAGTTTAGGTCCTGGCCGAAGAAGTTGGTCGTCGATAAGCGAAGGTTATCGAAGAAAAGGGTGTCGTACCGTTTGTCTAATAGCGTGCTGGGGTTGGTGAGTGACTCCATTCTGATAACGCTGTGCATTTTTATCGGCGTCTGTTTTAGGAGATTGGCGGATCTGGACGTGTGACGGGTGCGAGGACGGGTATTTGATGAAACACTGGTTGACACGGCACTGCAGGTACATCCTATTTGAAGAACATCGGCGGTTAGCCGGTGCAGTAAATGTAGGGTTTGACGAGTCTAAAACAAGTACAGATACATTTAATCCAACATTATTTTGACACATCAATTGGGAGTACATACACAATTAAAGATAAAACCACAAACGGACCATTTTGCTCAAACATCATTACCATGGCTTACTTGTAATATATTATATTAATGCCAGACAACGTACGTAGTACGTAATACGGCACACACATGCGTCCTTATATGTACATAGACAATAATATAAAATATAAATGTAGCAAAACACACATGTTTATATTATATATCGTTCACTCTCTCACTCACACGTTCGATCTGCACCGGCTGTCAACATAGAATCTCGGTAATTGCTCAAGTCACAAGTATGTTTATATGATATGATGTAAACATACCGCTAATAATAACAGTGAACAAGTCGCTCCGCCGTCCGGTAAATCATCAAGTGTGGTCGATCGCTCGCGGGGCGCCGGTTCTCTCGCACACCCGACGGTGTGACGTGAGTGTCGACGAGTGGTTGTCAATGTGTTACAATTACAAGCGGCTGTGTGCGTCACTAATACGGTTGCCGCCACCGCTGTCTTCGTGGTACACGTCGGCGTTGGGTGCGTTCCAATTAGCGATCACAACGACCGCGCTCACGAGCATAATTTTTTCCGACCCACTTGCTGGTGGACGTTCGCATCGTAACCCCGAGTGGAACGAACGGGTTGTGAGGTGTTTTATTCGTTGCGTTAATATTACAAATGGCGGATTTGAAATTAAATCGAAAGTTTCAAGAGGTCACCTTGTCATTTGTAAACATTAACCCATTAACTTTAAGAATTATTGATTATTTTATTTATATTTTACTTCAATAAAGTGATTTATACGACAAATATAATTAAAATCTCTGATGTTAGTGCGTCGTAGTAATACTCCAGAATCAACTTCATCTAGTTCGGATAAAGAATGGAATGCAGTTTTACAAAATCGATTACGAGAGTGTCATTAATCGTTACTCAGATGAGGAATTCATAAGTCAATTACATCAATTGAAAATACGTAAATTATATCACATTTTATTCAAAAATCAAGTATACAATAAATATAAAGTTCATTATGCTGATTTTCTTTTATATATTACAACGTGTGAATTTAAAATATTATGTTCTCAGTCATACAACTTTTCAGTCGCCATTTTTAAACATTATAAATTGCGCCAAATTTTTTTCAACGCCCACTTCGGTGGGCTCACGCTCGGCATGAGTTAAAATAATGACGTCATTAATGACGTTTTCATCGCGACCACAACGACCGCGATCGTCTTGTGGAACGGTTTATGGTATGTTTTGGGCGTTCTGAGCGATGAGTGGAACGCACGCATTATTGATGTCGTCATTTGTCATTGTCACGGTCACTGGGCTTACAATTAATGTATATAATCTATGGAAAAAATATATCTGTGGAACCAGCTGTAAATTAATTATGTAAATTGCATATTTGATAAAACTTACAATTTATACAATATGTCGGCCTATCAACTTATTCACGTATATACGTGTATATACATTCTAAACATATCTACTCTAGGTTAAGTATAAATTCTCAGTTTTATGTGATATTTAAAATGGTCGTATTGCCATCACGTTTTGGCTTTAATTTTTTTGTTTATTATTTTTTGTGGTTTTTTTTATTTGTATTGTTTTTAAATGACAATAAGGTTGTTGACTATTTACACGGTCGTATATGCAGGAACAAAAATACTCAATAAGCGTTAGAGAAACGCGAAGAAATATATTAAATTGATGAAAATATTAAGCATACAGCTTCCGTAGATTAGTGGAGGGGGCATCCTTACTCACCCCGCGCTGTCTCGTAAATGGATAACATCCGAGTGGACGTGCATTTTAGCGGTGACGTCACTGCACTTACCAGTTCTGCCTACCCTCAGATTTAAACTGTTACAATTGACATTCTTTTCTCGTAGTTAGTGTCATTTTTTCAACGTTTCCTAAATTTCGTTGACTAGTTTCGGCATGAGGAATTAAAATGAAAGTCTTCATCCCTAGTGACATACGGATGACGCACGTCACTGAACTTTGACGTTTTGAATTGCGTCATTGCTAATAAAATATACATAGTGTGCAGCGTGTTTGTAAAACCTTTAACCATCTCAAAACACACAGAGCTCAATGAACACATGAATGCTCCGGTCTACTGGTAGGTCTACTGCTAGCGGTACTGGGCCTTTCGAATCCAACGGGTTTCCGCTGCTGTCTACAGGTCAAGAGTCCATCTACTCAGGTCGCGATCTTTGTGCCCATTATCGGGACGTGACCCATTCGAGGGTTTACTTTCCCAATATTTATTGGTCCTTCGAGCCATGCGGCCTGACCGATGCCACGTCAATGATCACTCTGTAAACTGTCTTGGTAGTTTTGTTGTCCACATATTCATCGTTACAAATTGTACCCTGTAGCGAAATATCTATTATAACCGCAGGTTTCGGGCATATATGAGTAACATAGACCAAATGAGACGATGCTATTCATGTCGTCAAAGTCTGTATGAGTATGATATTTAGATATCACTTTGTTGTTATAAGAGACGAGTAAGAGTTTGTACAGAAAGTCTCCCGAGAGCCGAGGACGTTCAAAATGTATTACCGCAAAGGTAAATAAATTTACTAGAAATGTGTATATATTATAGTATATTTCTATATGAAATATTTATTATTTACTTCATATACGCTATTGTTTTATATGAAACTTTACAGTAGTTTTATGAATATATTTAAATTAATGCAACTGTTTAATATAAGAGTGAAATGAAATCCGTCCATTTTGTATATTTTTTTTATTGAAATAAATAAAACTATGTTTATAAAAATGAATGCGTTTTCATTTAATCTTCCTTATGATGAAGAAATTAATATTATTATCACATGCATACTGGCCGTATGCAATTTAAATGAAATAAATAATTATATGAATTAGAACGACACCATCGAGTTACCTCTGATATTGCTCTGTGGGAGATATAATTCACTAAATCCTCGGTGACATTTATAATATTACGCATCTTTAATTGCCAGTAAATGGCTTTAACATTATTATTACTAATTGTTATGATAAACAATAAACATTTATATTGACTTTACGGCTTAAAATAATGATATAGCTCGGGTGAATAGTTTGTGCTACCAGACAAACAAAACATTTTATTTTAGAGTAATAGCCGACAAAAAGCAGACGTGCCACCTGATGGCAAGTGGTAAATGGTCACCGTTCAACCGATGGTCGCTGTCCGTTGCTAAACGCTTTTATATTAACAAACACTGCAATGTAGAAGCACTGCAGGTGTCAGTTGTATAGTATTCACGGTAACGGTTGTCACAGTTAAAATGTTTGCTATGACATAAGTTTAAAATTAATACTTTAACATTGACAACTAAATTTTAAACATCGTCGTATGGTACATACGCAAAACAGTAAATGTGAGTCTGCGCAGCCCAAACGTCGTGATTTTATATTAAAGCACTATATATTTTATATTTTAATGCGATTCGCTGTTGGCATCGCCGACGTAAGATGTGGCCTGGAAGGGACCGTCTCGTTCAGAATATTGCTTGTACGTCGGGATTGTTTTGTATTCGTGTGGGACGCTCGGAGACCACTCCGGGGCGTAGGAATATAAGTCTGAACTCTCCAGCTGTGGCTCTGTGGAAAAACAAGCAAATATATATGTTTACAGAAAAATAAACAAAAATTATAAATATCTGTATTGTCCAACTTCTAAAATTTAATTTTTCTGCTTATAACTATGATACTATTGAACAATGGCGTTATAGTTATTAAATTCTACATTATATGATGATGATAATTATGTATAAAATTATACTGTCTCATCATTGTCCATGGTTCTCTGTAATGTTAGTTATCATTACTCTTTGTTTTATCTGTTTGGGCTTGTGTATACGGGAACAAGAATTAGTAAATTATGCACACCTTACATGAGGAATAAATTTCATCGAATTATATATTTTACATTTGATCACGTCACACATTCACTTCAGTAAACAATATTAAAAGCTATGAACCAGAACAAATATCTTCCATTGGCATTAAGTCGGACATGTTTTCAACGTCACGTGCTATTGTTTGCCTGAAAACTACAGTTGTTAATAGATAAAGTTTGGTTGTAAAGTAAAACTAATGAATTTTACCATCAAAATCTTATTTAAATATTATTAATAAAAAGTCTTACCGATGCCGGACAAACTTCTATCGTGACCTGAAATAGACCACAGGTTTAAATAAGATTTTGTCAGTAATTGACAATAAATACACTTGTTAACCCGTAGACATCTTGCCAGAACTTCAAAAAATAAACTTTTCGGTACCCGACCGCAGTGCCACCTACTGCCGGATCCAATATTAATTGTGAATTACATTCGGTCCAGCCGCTTTGGAGTTCAGATATATACACTCGTACAGACCGTGCAGTCTGTTGCACTGCCATTGACTGTTCGAGTGGAGGCGAAATAAGCATTGATGCATTTGTTTATTAAAAAGGTAAAATACTTAGTAAATTATGTATTTAATTAAATCTATTCTACTATTTAATTCCGTAGCACCTGTATGTATTGCGTCAATAAGGGCCCCTAATATTCAAATTCAAAATCGTTTCGAAAGGGCTCTTTAAATTTGAGAAGAAGAAATGGCGAAAGAAGCTCCTCAGCACATCTTTTGAAACAAATTTATACACATATAATAATAATAGTTTTTCTCATATATCGTTCCTGTGCAGCGATCAGTTAGAATTTTGTTATATGTAACGATATATATAGATAATGAGGCTCAAATCTAAGTATTCAAGGTGAAAATAACAGTCAGTACCGTTTACTTATCACGTGGTTTTATCACTTGAAGGTACATTAGCACGGGTCATTAGAAAGCCATTAAATTTCGAAAGAGCTTTATGAAATGTCCAATTTGACCATCAGGTATTGTGTCGCGTCAATGGAGAAAAACGACACACATTCCATTGGATCTTTTTACGAATATTTTTCGTTTAATTACAATTTTGTATTGAATTAGCAATCTCTTGTATTCCGACGGGATCATTTATTCACAGATTGTATCTTTAAGACAGGTTTGAACAAGGTGTCTTTATTTTACTATCAAACTAGACCGACTTCGTTCGGGTTGGACTATTATTAAAAATTTAACATTTACTGCCTCGATTAGACGTCATTAAGTGTACTGATATTTCATACAACCTATCATCTGCACCTACATATGAGTTCTACAGATTTATATAGTAGCATGGACGAGTGATCTTTGTGTGCTGTAAGTATGTACGACGCAGCTTTTTATTTTGTTTTGTCCAAATTTAAATTCATGATAATATAAGGTTTTGACAATACATTTATAGAAGCTGTTTTTAGTTTCTGCCACAGTTTCGAACAAGTGCTCAGGATCGATCTACGTATAGTTACAGAGTGAGTGTCTAACCTGCGCGGAACCTGTCGTGAGGCTAATATTTTTAGGCGTTCTCGTCATTTATGCCCTCATTACATGCTTTTAACAAAGGCGAAATGAATATTATGTTTGTGTCTCCGCTGAGGGATATTCGGGTCCTAATTATACATATAACGCTGCTCGGTCGTAAGAGCACAACGACTCATTGAGTCGAATTATAAGTAAAGCTCTCTTTACAGTTCAAATCTGAATGGCCGCGTCAAGAGATATTAATGTTAAGTTTTACGAGGTAGGTTAATTTAAAATTAGGGACGAATAATTTTCGCTTAACTATGTCTTTGCTGAGCGTGGTATTTCTTGTAAACTAAATGCACATGCCATTTCACAGAGAGATTATTATATCAAGAGTCATGGTTATGTTCAGTGTTTATATAATACAACGGTAATTACTAAAAACAATTCCGTTCCAAGCGGCAGCGGCCACACCTACATGGCCGAACGAGTGTGACAGACATATGTGTGATAGATAATGGGGGTGTGGGTGTGTAAGCGTTTATGTGTGTGTGTTTTTAAGTGTTGCCATAATCGTTCACTAAAACTAAGTAATATTTTTTGATTCGTGACAATTAAGAGTGAGCAGTTATTTCGTTCGGACGCAGCTCGCTGCAATGATATAATTTATTATGTACGTAATTCAGGATTTATTTTTAACTTATATCGCAATGTGCATTGTTGTTGGGTGCAGCAGTGAATTACGGGTAACGTCGGTCTTCCGTACGAGCTTAATTAATTCATCGGAGAAAACGTAGATCATTATTTAATGGTTTTGGTAGAACATTGACTACGGTCCGAACGTTAGTATGTACGTACAATTTAAATTTTTCCAAATTCACAGTCGACTGTTTCATAATATAACCTTAATAATGGGCATTGGTGACATAAATGAGTGTAACGCTCACCGTGGTGTGGCGACCAAGACCACCCTTGTTGTTTGTCCTTCAGCGTCGTGAAGAAAGCGGCCACCTGAAAAATAATTTTTTTTTTTTGTTTTATGCCCTGTTCCTATAGCCGACCTACCCATGCTGCGGGTTGACGCCATATTGTAAGCCATTTGGTAAGCGACAGACTTTCGGAGCTGCAGATACATTTAATGTGTACAGTTTTTATCTATCTATGTCGGTTTGTTGACAAGAAAATGCAGTTGTTATCCAGCAGTCACAGACATATATAAAGTATTTTGAAATATTTTTAAATTAATAATGAAAAAAAGTCGTAGAGAAAGTATCAATATTTAATATATGAGTCGATGTTTAGCGGATTGTAAGACTTGCTAAGTTCCGATTTCAATTCCGCAAGCAACACTTTCAAGTTTACTGTCTTCATTGTGAACACACACACGCAGGCATCACCGAAGTGTTGCTGACTGATGTATGAAACTTTTCACCGTCGATTTTAGCAAGATGGTAGCAACATACCCTAGCACCAGGCAAGTACCGTCGGTATTAAACTGGGTGGTAGAAAGCTCAGCGATCTCTAACAAGAGGGAAAGGAGTTCGCCACACCCTCGTCCGTTGTTAGGGAGTAAGGGAGGTTGGCTTGACAAGTTTGAATGGAACCCATTTGCACCCCGAATCATTGTTTCTTATGTGTGTACTATACTTATTTTTACATAAGATAAGTTGACGCTTGACAACAATCCCACCCGATGGTGAGTGGTCACGAAGTCTACGATGTTGAACGCACTAACTTATAATAGCCTATTCACTCTCCTCTTGAAGACTCCCACAATGTAAGTAGCCGGGAACAACGACGCGGGCAAGTTATTTCAATCCTTTGCAGTGCGGATAATGAATGAACTGTATGATCGTAAGGCAGAATAAGCATGTTTGTTTCTTCTGCATCCTTTCTTTCATACGTAATACTGGGGGCGTTGCTCGTCGAGAGGCATTAGACACGATGTGTAAGGAACCTTATGTCGTAGCACTGCAGGATCACTTATGCGAGAAGTTAGTTCTTTTCAGTGTGCGACAATGAAAAATAGAATAAAAAAGCAGAGAATTAAGTATGACTTTAAAAGTGTCTGATATTTAATGGCGATATAATCGAATGACGAGACCGGTGATCGCACGAGCGCGTACAGAGAACGTTCCGTTGACGGTGACGACTGATCGAGCGGCCGTCGCCCGCGGCCGCGGCGTGTGTCCACATAAATATCAAACTAAGTAGGCAGGCTCTACACGCGCTTTGATATATCAAATAAAACAAAACAGATTACAACATTAGTACATACGCATGTCTAAGATATTGAATTGTATAATTTGCACGCCTTAATAAAAGAAAATTAATATAAAATAGTGCGTCGCCTACGGTCTTCAAGGAATGATGAAGTTGATTCTAATAAAATTATGTATGACACACGGACAGACAGACACAGATAATTAATGAATAAATAAACATTTATAAACTGTCACGAAATTTATTTCATTATTCATATTTATTATTTCATTTCATGTCGCAGGTGATATGAACATACATAACCATCAAACACCTAAAATCTGACAACAATCATTAATACCATAAATATTTGTCTAGAGTCATTACCAAATACGTATAATTAACGATTGACGATCAGTCAATAATGATTCACTGAGATTAACGATACCGTAAAGGTTAAATTTTAATTTACCGAATTCAAAATCTACGCATTTCCGATCTTTAAGTAGTTTTTATATCTCCCATTATTTGTCAGAACCATTAAACCCAATGTTTCTTTTTAATTTTCTCCCAACACTGAACCGGCGAGGTGAACTGGTGTTCGCACCGGAA
The DNA here is from genome assembly GCA_018251895.1 of Agathymus mariae mariae. Lineage (NCBI taxonomy): Eukaryota > Metazoa > Arthropoda > Insecta > Lepidoptera > Hesperiidae > Agathymus > Agathymus mariae. The sequence continues at coordinate 19,135 of DWPT01000212.1, forward strand.
ATCATGATCTCTTGCGGTGTCCAGACGCTATAATAGCAAGTGATTTGGGGTGAGAAAAACTTAAATAGAGCACGATTCTGTGTTAATAGTCGGTAAACGAGCTGATGGGCCGCGGTGGTGACCGCTGTCAGCTAATGACGATCGTGATCACACGTCGCCGGCGAAGAAGCTATGAATCCATTTAACGGACTGCAACCACAGAAAAATATTTTAAGATTCAATTAAGACGAGACGGAACCAAGCAATAAAACAATTCTAACATCTCGCGTGAGGATCGAAATGGAATTAGGTGTTACAGTGAACCAGATCTTATCAACTTTTAAGTGTATCACAACTGGAGGAAGTTACATATACAGATAGCTTCGGGCCATGAAATAGATCGTTCAACGTGGCTCTGTAAGTATGAACTTATAAACACAATAATTTTAGTTATAAAACAATAGAGAAGTCATTCTTCTTCCTTTGGAAGCCCCTGCTGGTCGTAGGCCACCAATAACTCGTACTGGTGGATATTCGCCGTCTCCGGGTCGGTAGTGCACTTCAGAAGGCATCTTGTGCTCTTCTTACAAAGGGTCTCCAGCCATAGTCGTTCAAGCTAGGTGGCTAGTTTATAATCCATGCAGTCGGCTAGTTATTTAGCTACGTCGGTAACTCTTGCTCATCAACGGCTATAGCCACTGTCTCAGTCTCTCCACGCGGTGTGACCGAGCTTGCGTATGAAGCCGCGGCTCAAGGAGCTGAAACGTCTTACCACATTCTTGACGTCGAAGACGATGGAACATTGTGCTTTGTTACTTACTATTGATCTGATAATCGGGCGCTATATAGTCTATGAATAAATAATATGCCTTTGGGAATCCAGGTTCCCGGAAATTTCATACTCGAGTTTGCTAATAATGTTATCTCTATACATAATTCATAGAAACCATTTTAAAAAAAGATGTTTTCACCGAATGTCGCTTACATACATATCATATTTTTAAAGGCGACGTGTTCCAACACATCTGTATTTATAGTATTGAAAAATCATTTAGGTATTCTGTGAATACATTTATGCACGCCATTTTTTCCTTTTGCTACCGTTTCGAAACGGTTCTTTGAGGTGAAGAAAGTAGCGAAAGAACTCCTCAGCCCATCTATTAAAACAATACATGGTAATAACAAAAGTTTAAGCCTGTGCGGAACCGGTTTCGACACTGTTACTTCCAGGCGTCCTTGACAATAATATATTCATCTCTTCATCTACACTATCACTGATTATTAATGGAGACCATGCCAGAAATTCCGGATGATTTAAATTTGTTCAGAAAGACATCTTCGTAGTTTTATTTCGCGAGAGTATATTTGATGGTCAGCTACAAGAGCGGCCGATGATTCGATGACCGTTTTGGTAGGTTGTGATATTACTACAGTTTACCTTAGCGGAGCTAACAGCGATCTTGAACACCAGCAGCGCGAGCCCGATCGCAACCGACTTGGCTGCCAGGATGGTGGTCAGTACCATCCACGTGGACGTGGCACCCACGTGGAAGATCAGCGGCAGCATGCCCATGCTCATCTTTTTCATGCTCCGACCTTGAATATAACATGAATATCGGACATTTTCATAAAGTTTTTTAATTGGAAACTACTCTATTGTAAGTTCCATATATTATATGTATTAAACGACAATTTATGGGAACATTCGCGTGGTTGTCCCACTTGTGCTGTATGTACTGTACAATTACTTTCCATATAGATGGCACAACAAGACGTGAACCTTAAAAACAAGAATTCTGATTTTGGATGTTTATCTATTTTAAAATTAAAGCCATTATGTATTACGTGAAGTAAAATTAAAATTGAAAATCAGAACCTCATTTGAAAAATCAAATGTCCTTTGTTCGCATAAAGAAATAAGAAACACAATACAAAAATAGTGATTTATTGTTTGATCTAGATTTACACTAACTGCGTCGAAAATTAAAAATTTACACAGTGTAATGTTCTTGATCACATCATCTCAACATATTCCACTCACTGCTTCAGATAAATGTAAAAATTACAGGAGAATGTGATGAAAATAAAATATTTTTGTGAAGCTGAAGACTCGTTACGAGACGAGTCACTTGAAATTATATTAATCTCTTTTAGTTGAACGCAATTAATGATAATAAATATATTGTTGTCTTAGAAAGACTAAATTAAAATGTTAAATATTGAATGCGACTCGCGACCGGAACAATTATTTGTGTGACAGATAAATGTTTTAGTCTGGTTTTGTTGAAATTTATAAAAATACTTACTTCTTCTGGCTTCTTCAAGTTTCGATTTAATTTCATCGTAATGAAGCAGTCTTCCCAACTCACTGTTTCCTAAGTAGTTATCATTACAATTTTCTAACCATTTCACTAAGTTCGAAACGTAATTCGATAGTTTATTTTCTAAATTTTCTTCTAAGGCCGAGAAAAAATTTTCTGACTTATCGGCCGAAGCTCGCGCGAGAATTAAAAAACATAATGTCATTGATAAAATCTTTCGCGCCATTTTCAAGTGTGTTTCTGAGCAACAGAAAATTATGACTGACAACGTTCGTATTCCAAAATCGAAAGTAACTTTGAATTTTGGTTCAGAGCTACCTCCATTATAGCATACCTATTTTGATATGAGTGTACTAGATTTTGATATTTAAAAAGCAATTGTTTGCTACAAATAACTTTCTTGAAATATTCGAAACGTACCGGCGTGGTGAAAGACGGCATAAAGTTATTTAAGACGTACAATTTTGAGACTAATACAGTTTACATATAACCTATTTTACAATCGTAAAACAAATTTTATCAGCCGGTGAGCAAGACTTTCTTTCATGATATGTGACTACATGTGACTTTTTAAAATTTTGGTTGATAACCTTTTTTATTGTACTTACAGTACTACGTATTAAAAGGCCTAATTTGGTTTAACTATTAAATATAATTAAAATTATTTTCAAATTAACTACAGTAAAATTATATCTATCTAATAAGCGAGTCTACAGATTGCAATTGGTGGTGCACCGGACGATCCGGATTCAAAATTTACTCATTTTTTTTGGTCAGCATTTTGTAATATGGGTGAATACTTGGCAATCCTCTGTTTGTTTTTTAATGTTGGGAGAGTTGACAGTTTCACCAATACAACCTATAGGGCTGTCTCATTACAAAATTAATAACAAATTTGAGTTTAAGTTTGAAAAATAATTTTATTATTTGAAACGTACATTGTTCCGGATGGACAAAGACTACATAAAATCTATTTATATAATATTTTTATTAACGAACGATGTGGGACCTATGTCCTACAGGCATAATGTACCTTCCGGACGTAAAAAAGCAGTGATAGCTTAGTGGTTTGAACGTCGTTCTCCCGCTTGGAAGATTCGAGTTCGAATACTACACGCACTATCAATTTCTCGAATCATGTACGTGTTACATATTAATCATCGTGAGAACATCCGCACACTTGATAGCTCTGCGGTGCCCGCGGCGGACTGCGTCACGACGTCACCGCGGGCGCTGGAGGGCCCGAGCCCACCGGTGGGACAGTCGTCGTGACGACGACGATGATATCAGGTACTGCATGAAACGGTACTGTCACTGAATATATTTTTGCATTTGAATTATTGAACCCTAAAAATAATGAAAAGAAAATAACAATGTGTTTAGTTCCAATATCGATGGCAAATTTCTACTATTTTACCTTATTACTTTATTAACTTATTACTAATTCCTAATTACTTTATCTACTCACTGAACCCTTGGATTTGATGAGGATAAATAAATATTTATTGAACTTATACTATACTAGTAACCCGCTTTCGCTTCGATTGGGGAAACTTGATATTTACGTTCAAAAAACTTAGAAATTGTAAGCAAAATGCTGTTTATTTTTATCAAAAAAAATTTTTTTTTCATAACCATAAGGTCTAGTGATATCATTATATGTATATCTTATCATTTGCGCCATCATAATAAATATTGAGATAAAAATTAGTTCTTATGTACAATTTTTTATCAAGATCTGTTAACACGTTCTTGAGTTATAGGAGAACATACAGACACACACACAAAAAATTGGAAAATTGTAGTATTTCACTCAGTGAGCCATTAAACGAATAATCTGTAAATACACTCATGCACTTCATTTTTGGCTTCTAATACCGTTTCGAAAAAGTGCTTTAACAACATATACATCAACATCTTTTCTTAACACATCTTTTAAACACAGGGCAATTACTAAGTTAGTTTAAACTTGTGCGGAACCGGTTTGATTTTACCCTTGAATGGATAGAGAGGCTCGCAAAATAAGTTATCCATAGCTATGTAACCGACTGCCAATCTTTTTTCAATTCAGCCGACTTCACTTGTTCCTTGTTTGTTGAGAGCGGTATTGCCAGCGATGTCGTTGTTATTGTTAGATTGTGCTCCAGGAGGTCCCCACGCTGGGCTTGTTTAAAGACATCACCTTAGTCACAGATCGACGGAGAATGCTTTTAAAGACACAGCGTTCTCCAAATTTAGACCGGACATCAATCAAATTCTTTAAAATTACCCCCGTACTGTAAACAAAAAAATTGTCAGCTCTTCAAAATTTTTTGTTTTTAATATCTTGTATCATTAGAAATCTTCGGCGAGTGCAACTTCATCGTGTTACAGCCAGCCACTTCCATAGTTTGACTGAATTGCTAGCGGCGAAGTAGGCTTATAGCTTCTTCATATTTCAAATACTGCATTATGAAATTCTAATTCATTTATAATGGGGCGCTAGAACGTGTCTTAATAATGTTTTAAAAGCGATGACGTGCTTCGAAATAAAAAACATTCCAATCTGCCCTAAACAATTTATTAGATATCTTACGTCTAATTTAGGAAGTATTTAAGCGTCTTTTTTTGGTAGTAGCCAACAAACGAGCAGACGAGGTATCTGATGGTAAGTGGTCATCGTCGCCCATATACACCAGGAAGACCAAAAGTATCACTGATGAGTAGTCGGCCGTGAAAGAAGAACAATTAACAAAAGTACTGGCTGTCAAGCCCCCAGCCGGAACACGACGTGTCGTTTGGCGGCCGACTCGAGCAGGAGGGGGGTGGTAGCTCGCCGGGCTTCACGGAAAGATAATAATACCAGTAATAATATTAACGACTTAACAATAATAATGATAATATAATCTTCACGTAAAGCCCAACCACCAAGCAGGCTGACTTCTGTCGCCACTTACGACACTCTGTTTTGCCAGCGTGGGATTGGGGGGGAGTATTGTACCGCCCCAGTACCCCTAAAATTTCTACGGTCTTTTTTTATAATCATTAGTAAATAAAAGGAAGATATTTCGCAAGATTTTTGGATAGAATTTGACCGATTTGAATTTACAGACCAGTAACAAAAGTTCAAAAACCCACGGACGGACGGAAAAACAAAAAATATATATTAATTATTTTATTATCTTAATACCTATTAAACACTACTGTCACGCCAGAGGTATCCCGCGAAGACATCGGCAATTTGTTCGTGAAATAGTGAACAACAAAGTGAAATCAGAGCGTGTAGCAAAAAACGAATCCGTTCTAATGTCTAGACTAATGCTTGTTAGTAAACCAATCTGTCTTCAAAATTGTGGTCCACAGGTGATTATTATAATTTATGCCCGCACAGATTTTTTTTATACTACAGGCTAATAATAAGTCGTTAGTGGGCCTGGTTTGAACCTCAAATTTGGCGAGGTAAATTAAAATACGTGCGTATATATACACCGCTGGACTCGTGAACTGCATCAAATTTCAGGATTACTTTTAAGATGAAACGAAATGAATCGGGAGTTACTTTGGCGTAACCAGCCAACGGATGATAAGTTATAGAAGCAATTAATATAAGATTTAGTAGTTCAGCAAATGCAATGCAACACGTTTTTAAAAACCCTAATGCCAGGGCGTTCTTGTTGTAGTTTTTTTTGTACGCGTAACTCGCATTGGACAATTCCGCGTGTGTAACAATTGTAGCCAATTTAATATTTTACGGGTAGGGCACACAATGTCCTGATAGGTAGTCACCTCTTCAATACATTTTGCATTTGACCAATATAAAGTAATGAATTGCGCCTGTGATCAGATCGGTTGTGTATTGTCATGAATCTTTGGCGTAAAAAAACCTATTTCAACTTCAAAATAACCAGTACAACCTATCAGGTAAGTGTTAATGTAACGCTTATTAAGTATTTAAAATTAGAAAAGATCAAGATATATCACGATAAATCACGAAATAATTTTCTTAATTTCCACTTCATAGTGCTTATACGCGGTACTACCATTTACAGAGTGAGTGTCCTAAATATGATATCCATAGTATTCCTAATCTCACACTTTAGTGCTACAACCATAACTTTATCTACACCCATACGTTAATAACCGGGACGAATGTGAACATCGTATATTTTACTGAAACAAAAAATGCACTTCCTGTCCTGCTCCCCCTCCGACCAGCACCATGTAGACGATGTGTTCGGTGGTGTACTGTGGACGTCCACGGACGTCGACGACCAGACATCATACGATGGGTTGCCTGCTCGTTTAATGTTCGGAAATATTTTATCTTCAAATGAAAATGTGAATATTTCCCTTTTTGAGTCTATAAATTGTAATAGACTTAATATCATTCATCTGGTGCGTTTAACTTAAAACTTACCGCCCCCCGCTTCGCTTCAGTAAAATTACACCTTACGCTTAGAAATAGCACCTGAATTGGTTTAGGACTTATATCTTTCTACCTTAAAACCCTAAAACATACCCTAAGTGTTCGGTGATGCTTGCAGCAATACATTAGTAAAATGTATAACGAAAACTACATTAGATCCCGAAACTGTACTAGCACCCGGCGAGGCGACCGACTCGGGTCCTACGTAGGGTACAATCAACACAACTGTAGTTGCCACTGCTCAAAAGGGGCCAAGGCCAACTAGCGGCCCGCCCCGACCTTGTTCGGGTTAAAAATAATATATAGTTCTATGTCCATCAGGAACGATGCGCCTTTCGAACGGTAAAGAGTTTTTCAAATTGTTTCTACAGACACAAACTCAACATTCGCGCTCCGTTTACATTATTAGTATAGATGTCAAAATATCTACGCATTCACTAGTGCCACTAGTGTGATTATATTTTCCCAGTTCATTCATATTTAATGAATCAGCTAATTTTTATTCATTTATTAATTTCATTGCACTGACAAAGTGAATATCAATCCAAGCACAACAGAAAAAATACCATTACAAAATAATTGTCACCACAATTAAAGGCGCGAACCAATAATACAGAGTCCAGCATTGAGTCGTAAGAAAGAAAAACAAACAAATTACATAAACAAATTTAGTAGAATAACCACATAACAAACATAATTTGCGATATGATAGGTTAAATTAGTAAAATAATACATTGAAAAAAAAAATAAGAACTAAATTCCTTAAATTAATAATAATAATTCAGAAAAAGAAACCTTTTTAGGCACTGCCATCTAGTGAATGATGAGGTAAACAAGATATCCACGTATACATGGCGCTAGTTTAAAATATTTTTTGGATCGGGGAATTGACGGAGACTAACTCTCTCCTAGTACATAGCTACATAATTATACCATCGACGTATTTTATTAACATAACCAGATAGTGTCAAGTGTTGGAGCGAAAACACAATAGCGCTGTAATTATAAAGACATTTGGGCAGCACCGACAGTGCCGAGATTCATCACGCGTCCAATTATTATACGTGCCATGCAATTATTTTACGCTCGTGAGAGCACAATTTAAGTATTTTCAAACGATTTCATGAAAGGAGGTTATCAAGGAGATTTTTGTTTGTTACTTCTTAATTTTATTACACATTTGGGAAATCCTTTTTTGTAGTTATCTGTTTAGAAATAACAAAATATAGTTCGTCGTTCATAGACAATGTAATCAGTAAATTAATTTTGTAGTTTCTAGGCGTTCCCGCACCCCTAGAGCAGTCACAGATAAAGGCGGGTTAGAAAAAAAAGAACAGAAGTGACTATTACGCCGTTACCAAATACTGGTTTGTTATACTATATCACTAATAGCTTCAATTTAAAGATGAACACGTCTTTTAAGTGTGTTATAATAATAATAATTATTTTATTTGATTTCACACAGATAACAAGTTATTAATATAAGTATTTCTGGTTATATTTTAGTCGTTACATAACTACCTGTCATTGACACATTTAAAAGTTAATTACAATTCACAATTAAGTTGCGACTTAATTAAATACGGCAATTTGGCTGATTTGATAACTGACAGTTTCCTATCTATTTTTAAGCATAGAGTTAATTACCGTTCCGTCTTAATCGTACGATCGAATAATCAAATCATAATTAATCACCTCAAATTAAAACAATAATACAATTCAAGTTATTAACAGAATAATTAAATTTAGAGAAAAAAGCGTGGGGTGTGTGTTAAATGTTACAATCATTGTTGGCCAACTATCTATGAGAGGAGACTTATGAAAAGTAGTCAAATGCACCTAACGCCTTTTACTCTCAATTGAATTATTATTCTGTTAATAACTTGAATTTATTTATTGTTTTAGTTTGAGGTGATCAATTGTGATTGATTGTTCGACCTTCTACTACTGTAATGTAAACTCTCTGTAATTAACCTGTTAACCGGGGAGTTCCCGTTCAAATTATGCAACATGTACCGGGCGCGTATTGTTTCTACGGGAAGGACATGTCAATACGTCACGCCCGTCATTTCATATTTCTATATTTTTATTTATTCATAAAATAAATGAAAAACTAT
>DWPT01000213.1:0-27949 GCA_018251895.1 Agathymus mariae mariae
TGCTGATGTCCATGGGCGACGATGACCACTCACCATCAGGTGGCTCGTCTGCTCGTTTGTCGGCTATTACTATAAAAAAAAAATGCAAGTTGGAGCGTGGCAAGTTACCTCCCTGGTTGGAATAATAAAAGTTGATATGATTTTAAATATCTTTAATAGTAGTGTGCCACTTAAATTTACATTTATTTTTGAAATATTCATTTACTGATTCCTCTGGCCATCAGCACGTCGCTTATCATTCGGTGTTACAAGTGCGTGGACGGCGCTGCCCACCTGCAATCACCGATATAACTGCCACAAGATTTTATTCCGAACCTTATCTTTATTAATATTCTTATGCACCCGAAAACCGTGAACCTATGCTGGAAAGGTTTATCGTGCGGCGGTTCATCAAATTTGGTCAAAATATTGCCATACAATATGTAATATTCATGTCGTCCATACAAATATAAATATTCCTATTACATACACACAACTCCACTAATTATTAAAAGTTTACACCTTCCCACTAGGAATCCTTTATTGCGAGTGGCGTGGACATTATATCTAACTCGATCGGGAATCGAATCCGGGATCCCAAGCTCGGCAGGCAAGGACACTACCAACTACGCTACGACTTCATGATTGCATATATGTTATGTTCTTTCTTTCTCTCTCACCTTCTTCTAAATTTCTGGCCGACAACGCATCAGTGATACCTTTGGTCTTGCTGGTGTCCATGGGGGACGGTGAACACTTACCATCAGGTAGCTCGTCTGCTGGTTTGTCGGTTATAAGCATAAAAAAATGTTATGATTTGTAGCCGTTTTTGGTTTATAGTTTGAGAAGTGGCTAAATGGGGTCGGATGGATGTCGAGTCCTATATATAGGTCATATTTTTAAACTTATCTACTCACTAAAAAGTAATTATCACTTGCTTCGGTGATGGACTACATCTTGAGAAAACCGCCACATCTTAGAGTGTTTCACGAAGTCCGCCAATCTGCACCTTGACTATGGCCTTAATTAGTCATATTAGATACAGTTATGTTGCCCAGCATTGGGACACATCTAGCGAATGTTGTACATATTACGAAGTTGTACAGTAACCTGTTAGACAGTTCCGCAAACGCCGGTCTCAGTGTTGATACCGATACATGACCAGCTCATTGTCAATTATTGTTCCAATGTATAATTCTGTAACTAAACACAGAAGGGTACAATAAAATATATCGACACGATCCAATTAAGCAATCGCGCGATTTCAAACACTTTAAACAAGAATTGGTGGCGCTGCACTTGCCCAAGAATGTCGAACCGTCCATAGAAACAACCCAGCGCAGTAATTACTATGTAAGTAATACGTCGGGGCCGATAGCGATGCAACAGTTTACATCAGAGATCGCTTTGTCTTGCTAACGGCTCGGCGGCGGCGATAAGACACGTAAGTCACTCGTGTTTGTATCGACTATCGAGGCGGTCGAGTTACAATGTAAGCGATTGGAATAAGGCTGTTGGTTTGGTCAGAGCCAATACGGTAATATAAATTAATTATGCAATCTATGTAGGCAGAGGTAATTTGATAAATGGGAATTTGACGAACAGGTGTTCTAGACATTGAGAAGCCCTGAAGCGTTGGTATGCTGATGAAGTCAGGTTTAGTGGCTCTGTGTTCGAAGTTATTTTATTTAGGTTTGACATATTTATTTCTTTAGCTATGCTTCCAATTGGCCTGACAAATACAGTCACTGAATATGACAAATAGACCGAAGTGACTGTTATAAGAAATTTGAACTTTAAAGACATACTATCTAAATAATTCGGACGCCATATTCAAAGTTGATTGAAAAAACTTAATTTCTATATAAGTACATCAGCAATAATACCAACTTCTTTAGTGAGTACCCACTCACGATAATTGCATTTTATAAAGATATTCTAAATCAGTTATGCAAAACATGTTCACGACGCGATGGCAAGAACAACAAGTCGATATAAAATACAGCACTTAAAATTAGGTGTACATTTATTGTAACGTAACCGGTGTATGTAAACGAATCATAATTTAAATTGTAGTCTCTTTATAGGTCCATCCAATGCTGTTTGATAAGATCAAGTAACTTCCTGGTTTGATTGGGTCCAGTTTCCATTTCTGGCGGTCCCGTGTAGGTGCCACCCGGCTCGGTGTCACAGATAGCACGGATCTCTGTGGCTCCGATAACACACGTGGTGTAGCTTGATCGGATTACATTACCATTCATTGTTATGTTGAACCACGATGTTGTAAACATTTACAAAAAAACGTTTGAACATGAAATTGTCGTAATAAGTTGTAGTGTACCTTCCAACGGTATTGGTGCTATATTAAAATATGAATCGATGCTGTTTTTGAATATCGAATTTGTTAAGAATTCGAATCGCGCCATCTATCGGATCGTATCGCAGTTGTTAATTAATCAACATACCAAAAAAATTCAATGTACTAATTTTCAATCAGTGTTATCAACCGGTATATTATAATAACATGTCGCAGAAATATCTATCTGAAAAAAGTGTTTTTAGAAACTTGATAATCTGATATCTAGTTTTTTTTTTTTTCAATATTTTTTGTATCGATGTTTTTTTATAGATGAATAGAAACATGCAATACGTATTAAGGAGTGATATAAGAGTTGGAAAAAGCATCGATTCAATTCCAGGTCGTGTATAATGTAATTTGTGATTACACTCAATTCCTATTGAATTTAAGATCCATTGTAGATCGTAGCGGCGGCGTAACCGTATCAGATTATCAGAATGAGCTCTTATCACAGTTCGCAGGTTATCGGTCAGAAAAATTAAACTTTAAGTCGCTTTCGACATGTATCGGTATACATTGGGGTGAACAACCAAATGATTTTCAAATTCTGCAGTGACGTTTTTTGTATTCGTATGTTGGATTTACCTGTTGCTGTGCTGTGTGTGTAGATATTAAAATGTTTTCTCATATTCCTGCTATTCTTACTAAGATTAATACTCAAAAACAAATAGAACAAATAAATTGTGTAATCGTCCGATAACAGATGTCGCCTTGGTACTGATTCTAAGTTTAAAATTTTGTCCATATTCATACAGCAACTTGCTTATTTTAAACTGTCATATAACATACTGTTTACTGTTAATATGTAGGATGAGAATGTGACGTGTTTGTGTGGACGTGCAGCGACTTGATTACTTACCGATTTAGTTCATAATTAAATCGTTTTGTCAAGCGTCATTGTTTTTTTTTGTTTTCCTCACTACGTTAGGATTCGATCATCTGTTGAACGTCAAGTAAGTAATCCTTGATGGCCAGTGATATCTTATAAATATTCAGTATCATTCCACTTGAGTTTAAATTTCTATCAATTTAGCTCTGTAGTAAGTGCAATATTTTTATTAGATATAAAATATTATCAAATGTTCCGATATCCATTACAAAAGTAAATCATCATCCATTGGTTGACTGTAATATATCACACAACACAAAAGGTTAATGACTAGTAATGTACGATAAAATGGTAATAACATCGTCCATCGAAAGTGATTAAAGTTTCACAATTGGGTCGATATCTCGCGATCATATCGCTGTAGGACTGTTCTAACTACTGATAACGATTCCCAGTAACATAGCCAACATCCTATTACAGATTGTAATTTAAAAACGGGTACACGTCGATAACACTGCTCTTAAGAGCATTCCGGATAACGAGCATTGACGATCGAGAGAACACAAGATTTCGATATCGACACTGAGTTTTAAACGCAGGGGAATTGAAACAGTCGGAGATAATTTGTCATGAGTAGGTATTCCAATGTTATAATTTTATTATGTCACGGGTACTAACGATTATTGTATTATTTTAAACTAAAATTATAGTAAAACATTAAAAGTAAAATGTATAATGTTCACAACTATATAAATTTAGGAAAAAAAAAATCTTTTTTTCATAGGCTCCGGTGATCGTAGCGTTGGACCGTGAGTTGCAGTACCTAGTAATGTAACATTCGTTTGGTAATGAAGTATGAATTGAAACTTAATGCAAAACATTTCAGTTTTCAAAATTACTATGTAGGTAATTCTCAATTTCAATTGTACCTAAACCTGTATCATACCATATTTGTGTATGGCCAGTAAACATAATGGTAATACTGCATGTGTTTTTCAAGATTCGAGCAAAGGTCTAGTGCTAGTCTCTGGACAATTTTACTGTGTATTCGTGTTGTCTTTGTGCAGAGAAAAAAATGTATATTTGAAAATTTTAAGTGATTAAACTGCAATCTGCGCAGAATCGACATGATTACCTTGTACGAGGCTATCAGTTTTTCGATAATTAAGAACGAATTTAGACGTCATGCATCTAAACGAGGAGCGATTTGGTCGCTGCTCTCATCTGTACTGATAACGTGCGATAAGCAACAGATAGCTAATGGACTTCGTCTTCTGTTCGATAAGATACAGCTAATGAAACTTCATTTTAAAATCATCCGTCTGGCTATTGATAAATAGGTCTGAGTGAAGCGCTTGTAACTTTATTTGAGTGGCCAGCTCTACTGTGCGTATCTTTGATGTGCGTAAGTGTCCCGTGATTCATGTGCCAAACGATCGGATTGCGAGAAAATTGATAAAAATTACTTGTCGGTCGACTCGGTAGGTGACTTTAGAATATCGATTTTAATGAGCGCCAAAATAGCGAATATCGATAGTCTATCTCGCATGTGTTGTTTACTAAAATTAGTTTAAAGGTTAACTTGGGCTACTATATAAATATTTCATAATGAGCTAATATAATTCACTATTATTCTTAACATCATCATTAAGTCATCATAAACTCATGTCTGTTTCACTCATGGAGACGAGTCTCGTCTATTCAGTGATGAAATCCGTGGAAGAGTAATTGGTCCCAGATTACTTGTGGAATTAGTGGACTGAAGTGGCAGTAGTCTGACAACAGTTTTGAAGAACTAAGAATCGGGAAGAAAGCTCCTTAAATAGCGACCATGTCTTTGTAAGAAGCATAGGTGCCGTACTACTATAGGCCGACTACTTGTTGTGTGTTTTTCGGTTTTGCGTTTTGACAGCTGGTTTAGTGTAGTTTACGTTACGTTTACTTCGTCCGAAGTAATTTCGAGCTTACTAACTTGAATTTTGAATCAAAAATAATAATATTACAGCCAAGATTTTCATTTGTTCTGTTCACTGTAATATTCCTATTTCACTAGTAATATTATGATTGTGAAAATAAGCTTGTATACCAAACCGTAGCAGTAAAAGTATAATAAGTAAATATGAGACTATTTATTACGTTTTCACGTAAAAACTAAGCAACAATTATCCGTCATCTTTTGCACAGAAAAAATTGGAGGTCTAGTTAAGAAGTTAACGCAGGCTATAATTTATCGTGGAAAAATATATTTTTTACAATAGAAAAACTTACACGCAGAGAAAATAAAAACGTAAGTTATACAGATAGATATATGTGACAATTTGTATATTTATAAGAAAGTATTATGCAAGTAAATAGGTACCTATTATCTGTATAGAAGTGTGGATTATTTTATTCATGGAAAGGCAAAACTCAAGCCACGGCATGTCTTAATAAGGTCCATTATCGTGGACCCCCATTTACGTCTCATGGATCCCATTTTTTTTCCAATGACACGAAGCCTCGTCGACTCCTGGGGGTCAATATAGGCCATTTTGGGTATCACGGCTTCAGACAAACAATAAAAAATATTTACAAAATATACAGGCAAGGCGCTATTATGTGATGTTTATGTGTACTAAAGTTTCAAAGCAAATCCGTTATGTATGTACAAAATATACATAAACATACACACGAAATAACTGTTATTATTAGTAGTCGGTAAAAAAATTAAGTTCATTGCAAGTACAATGTGTAAAAATTCTAACCATTAAAACTATAATATTGTGTATCCATTGTTAGTTCACATCCGTTATTGATAACGTCTAAGTAGAAAATATCTCCGAAGATCATTACTGGGTCAAGTCAAAATTTATTTGTCCCATATTCACGTTATACGTCGATTTCGAGGTTTTTATAATAAATATTAACAACAATTATTATTATTAACAAAGTTAACAAATATTAACAACATATTAACAACAAATAATAAATATTCGGAACGAGTAGTTCAATCCGTTCCCATGCCGTTGGGCAGTGGAAACGCGTAACTCTCAGATCCTATCGCGCCTATTAACTGGTGCGATTAAACAATGGGAACGTAATCGAAAAAATAATTTGGACAATTTGTCGGACGTCAGCCTCCGAACAACAATTTGTTTGCCAGATTAGAGATGGCGATTGTTAACTGGCTTCAAACGTAATTAGTACTATTTGTTTTTCGTTATCCGGGTGCCGATCTGGGTGTAACAATAGCGAATGCCCGAATTTACCAACCGGTGACCAGTCTACTTGATTTGTAGCTCTCGATTTTTCTGAGACGCGTAATTGAATTAGTGTTATCTTAGTGTAAGTGTTTCTACCTCCTATTGTAGCTATTGTGTTCGTGTATTATAAAAAGGTAAAACGCAATTAAGTTGGCGTCGATCGCTGCGACTCGAACATTTGAATCCAATTGCTGTTATCGTGTCTTCAAAAAGTGAGAGGGCTTAAAGCCATAGTTCACCACTCTATTGACACCTTTGAAAATATTATTGAGCAGTGTCAGATTCAATTATTTTTCAGGGTGTTTTTGTTCACTGAAGCAAGTAATTTATTCAAATACGGAAGTAAGTAAAAAAGATAGTAACGCAGGATTCGAACAGAGTTCACTGGATCGACAGTTTCCAATTATTACGGTGTGACTGTTCGCTGAGGCCGATCGCTTACGATTGACATAAGCCGATAGCTTATGAGCTTTTCTATTATCACGTACGCCCACATCGAAACATTAATGTACACCAATATCAAACTGTATTTAGACCGCTTGGCCGGCTTAATTTTTATGCGGCAAGTGGCCGGCCTCACTGGAAGATAAAACATAACAGTGGATTGGATTATAAATCAGATAGGGGCCGTATTTTTAGACGTACATCAAAACACCTCTCGGAAATGTATCGCCCACGCTCTCGATATGCGATATCGTATATCGCCCAAGGAGGGCGCGGACCGAAACTGCAGCGGTACGCAAATCACCTGCGCGCGTGATTGCGGATGACCACCCGTGAACTACTGGAAGTGTCGACAACATCTCGTGAACAACAGCCGTGAGAAACAATCACAAAATCATGCCTACGGTTTATGACATAGATTAGTAGAATTTTATACTTTTAGAGATCGGTTTAGAGTTCTATTTTAGTATATAACAATTACAAATATTAGTTTATAATATCATAATTGAACTATGGCATTAAACTTTGTCTCCGACCTATCAGTACAGATATATTTCTCGGGATAAAATGTACTTTATACTAAATTAAATATTGACTTATATTATGAGTAATTATATAACAATTACCATGAACATGCCAAGTACCAATCTATCTAAATCTGTTTAGTGCTTTGGCTATCTAGTTCAAAAGGTTCTTGATAAAAGGTTTTGTCGTGATGCTTTGACAGATGTAATTTTTTTTAAATTATATTACAGTTTTAATATTAATACAAGCAGTTCTAGAAGACGTTTATTTGATATTTTTTTATATGGAATTTATTGATAACTAGACTACAGCGCCACTTAGCGGTACTCAAACCATTATATATGAAGCATCGTCTTGATCAAACAAATATATTGCTTGAATATGACTTGACAGGCGCACCAACAATGTATCGTTTAGGGCTTTCTACTTGTAAATACGTTAATGTTTCCGTTCAAAATTCTACAGAACCTGTTACCTTATGTTTTGCAACCGACGATATTTGCAATGATACCGATGTTGAAGTCACGAATCAAAATGTTGACGTAACAAGCCCGGCACGGCCACCCAGATATCGACACCACCTTTGAATATTTATCTGACGTGTTCAGGAAAAAAGGCAAAACTAAGCAATCCTGTGGCTTTGATCAATATGTACCTACTGTGAGAATTTTAAGACAAAGTTACCGAGAATCTTGTTAAGAGTCGCATCTATGTGAAGTTGCAGAGAGGAGAAGACTGTAGGCTTGAAGAATGAAGGGTATCATGTACAATCGTTACAGCAGATCGGTGCCCACAGAAGAAGAAGGAGGCTTGTTAGTATGCTGAATAGAACTAACGTTCTTCATAAATAATCGCAACGCTTGCTTCTAGCCGAAATTCATGCAGCGTAGAACTTCCTGGCGAACTGTAATGACCATGTCCCAAATTTACAAATATCACTTGTTATGATGAAGAAAATCTGGATATTTTGGATGTGGAAAGTGTGAGAAGTTCGCCAATATGGATATAGCCAGTTGGATGGTCTTAAATAATCAAAAGAGGTGCATTTCCACAAACAGATCATTTTGGACAGAACCTTTCGTTACTTCGCTTTTGACTATTCCTCCAGATTCCATTTCCAAGGTTGAAACGCATTTTTTCTGAATCTATTTGACAGTTTAATATATTATCTCAAATTAACAAAGTACTGCCATACTGCCATACTGCAATATCGGCGTGCAGTCCTCGTGGAAACATCGATTATTTACCTTCTAATATACTCTAAGGTTAGTATCTATATCTATAGTATCTATAATATAAAAAAAGTCTTCTGGACTGTAAGTGTACGTCCCAAACATGCCAAGAATTATGGAATTCTGGTTCTGGTCTGTGGTTTAAGTGTCATACGTGTTCTGACAGAAACTAGTACAAAAGGTCCAAAGAGCTATTTTCAGTATGCATAATAAACAATAAAAAGAGCGATTTACAGATTCGGTCCTATTACAGTTTTTTTATTAGTGAAAAAAATTGATGATCATAGTGATGATGATACCAAACAGGGTCATAAGAGAAAAATAGAGTTCGGTCTTTGCAATCACTTTATCGTCAACGTTCACAGTTTGTTTACAATTAGGAATGTGTTGTGAACAGTTTGACATAAACAATTCCCAAGAAATTTGATATCGATGCTACGTGTTGGTCTTAATATTTTTAATTCATTTTGTACTAACCCTTTATACGCAACCGTAGCTTAATCACTTGACCCATCTTATTGCGGGCATTGTTTTCCGTAGAAAACCAGTCGAAAATGAGTTGTAATACGATTACAAACAGTTCATTATCCTTCACGGTACCCATCTCGACCTACGGCCCGATCCGTTTCATCTCCTCCTAGCATAAACTACAGAACAGGCGTCAATTGTTAACAACCTCTCGATTCTCGTGAGTCGATACAATCGATTCTGTCGTTTATTTTCTCGCACTAGAGTCCCGATTGTTTTATTCGATACGATTCGCCGCCGGGCAACAACGTTCTATATGTCAAATTTGAAATGACAGCGCGTTCGATTTTATTCTCTAAGTGTTGATCGGTTGAGATGAGTTTCGAGGCTGTGATTCTGACATCGGGTGCTCCATGAACGGGCACCAACACATTGAGCTTTAGACCTTATGTTCGGCAAATAAATTTGTGTTCACTTCGTGCAGGGGGCACATATGAGTTTTTTAACCAGTTATTGTGTTGGGACAGTCATTTGTTTTGACAGGCTGTGTATTGCTACGGTGACTTAGATCGTACGATTGTGTGTGAAACGTTTTAGATAAAGAGATAATAGATGCGGACACACGGCCACAACGTTACAAAAACATTGAACGCGTTATGAAATAACGAAGACACACGATAATTATAAAGCTGCAGGTTGTTTTTATTCATAATGGAGAAATTGAGATAGTATTGTGTTAATAATAATTTATATTTATTACCACTATTTCGTAGTGGGAGTAATTTTATTGATCTTATTAATTAATAGTATTAAGTTAGCTTTAATTATGGGGTTGAAGATGCGTACCAAAGTGTTCTTAGCTAGATACTGCAAACATATTTGTCTTCTTGGTATGGAATACAAAGACAAATTGAGTCTTATTTATAACAGAATTTTGAACGCATTTAGAACTAAACTGGTATTTAGTGAAGAACATGACGATATTTAAAACCATGCGATAAAAGCCTAGTTAGGAACTTTAGTGACCATCTATCTATCCGTCTATACCTATATACTTTAAATTCTACTGCTGGAGATAGACCACCCCCCCACTGTCGCCACTCGGCCTCGGCGTTGTTTTTCTCAGCTCAGTTCAGCCAACAAATAAATAATCTGTGTGTAACATTTCAATTGACCACACTAAAGGAGAGTGTGTCCATAGTTTTACATACGCTTAATAGTTTTATTTGGTCTGTAATGTGCGTTTGTATGTTTTTTGTGTTGCTCCGTTAATGGTCCGATGTGGAGATAAGATAGCCGGTACACGTTGTTTGAGTTTAATTACATGCGCGGTAATATACACTTTCTATATGAGTACTGGTTTTCTATAACCCACGGTTTCTCACAGACGAAGCGCGCACTCGATTTGGTTATATTATCTCAGTATACTCATATTAATGTATTATTTGTACGATTAATCAGGAAGTTAATTATTATCCATTATGTTTTTTTGATATGAATGTAACAGGTTTGGTCTCTAGTTATTGCGTAGTTATTATGAATCATAATATATGCCGTCATCGTAACTTATGAGAGGGGTTAAACGCATTGACCTTTTATTCATAAGCCTTCGAGAACATAAGGGAAAACTCTGTCTGATGCAGGTGTCTGACTATCAAAACACTACCCTATCACTGACGTAACATAACATGTACCTATAACAAAATTGAAGTAAGAACAAAGATCTATCTTAGGTCAGTTACCAGCTACCATTACAGCTGATGTCTGAAGTCGACACCAATTGCTCTTGAGGCCGCATTTGTCCGCGTTCCATATTGGTCAGCAGACAACACGGTTCCTATTTCAACCTACAAAAGTACGTACTCCACCGATCTTTAGGAATATGTTGAATATGTAAATGTGACATTCTGTTGATATGACATTGACGACCCCATATGACACCCAGTTGGTAGTGACCCTGCCATTGACAACTGCCCCCAAGTCCATTGTTACTCCATAGCCAGTCAGCATCAGCATGATACGCTACAACTAGAGACAACACGAATCCAAAATGTTATCAACGAAGGTTGATTTAAAGAGGCGCAAACGTGTATAGTACACAGAGTAACCCTATGGTTACTCTGTAACCAGTAACCATAGGGTTACTCTGTGTAAATTAACAAACAGAGCAAAACGCGGTATGATGTTTCACATTACAAAAGCATACCAGGCGTAAAAAACACTAAAGTCAAATGCCACCTGTCGTAAGGTAGACTAATGTATAAGTATTATATGTCATCTGTCATAGGATAGATTCATGTATTAGTGTTATGTGTCATATGTCATAGGATGTACTAATGTAGCAGTCAAGAATATCGCTGCGTGACCACAGTTTAGCGATATCCACGGCCCTTGCAACTACACTAGTCAAGTCTAGGATAGGAAAAACGACCTCCTTATATGATTCTACTTTATGATATATGATTTGGATTGACACTTCTCTTGATGAGCAATTTATTTGCAGATAAAGTTACTCAATAACAGTAAACAACGGCCATACTATAAACGTTACCATTCATCCGTGACGTGTTTGAACAAAACGTTTACTATGGAGATTGCAATGTGATCACTAGATCCCGGATTTAAGTATTCTCCGGGATTTAAAATATAATTAATAACATCGAAATTATAAAATATTAAAAATGATTTAATAAGATTTACGAAATTAGTCAAATTAATAATGTTTATAATTAATCTTCATGTACAAAAATTGTTATCATGGTCAATTGTTTGAGATATGCATAAAGTGTATAAATTTCCTTTAATTACTATGTTTCCTAGCAAAATATAATCATTCCGAGATCCCGGTATCCCGGTCAGATCGCGGGATCTAAGTCCATTCAATACGGAACTCCCTACGGGGCTACGAGTACGAGTTTGTGTTAATCTGCGCCTACGCACTATTGTTTAAAACTTGGTGTGCTCATTTTGTATGCCGCGATGGTATCTCGCGGGTTCGTAACAAAAAGCCGTAGTTTGGTCCCTCTTTATAAGGATTGGACAATTTCTGGTATTAAGTAAAGCACCGATACAACGTTTGCTCACTGCTGTAGGAAATTGAAATAGTACCTACTGCAATTAATGTTTTGTTTATTTATAAAGAAAGAGGAACACCAACATGCAGTCATCTCGTTTTAAGACTTTAGTTCAAGTTCTTTATTTACGATATGGCAATTCCGTAATTTATAACGGATTTTTATTATTAATTTATACAAATCTACTTGTGAAAGAGTCATCAATTTTGCTTATAAAATAATTAAAACGACAATCCTGAATTCCATATAGCAGCCTCATAACGGCAGCCCTTCCAAGTTTTCTGATGGACACAGGCCTTCTTTCATCAATACCTCTTTAACGGCTCTAGACTCTAATCTACCTGGCTTCTTGAAGTCACCAGATTGATTTGATTAAAGAATTCCTTTAAATTCTGTCTTATTATGTTGTGCCTGAGAGTTTAATCTCCTTTGTATGTGTCAGATCCACCAACAGGCTTTTCTAATTCTACCTCTCTAAATCGAACGGTGACAACCCTGATATTAAATTATGATAGGGTCGCGGAAGTTCAACTGAAGGAATGCATCGCTAAACAGGTTTACATATCACACACGTGCATTAACTATACATTTATCTCTCTGTCTCAACGATGACAGCACGTTGAGAACTTATCAGTTTTATAATCATTCATTACATAAACGAAAGTCTTCCCAGCCCAGCGTTTCTATCAGTTTTGCTAATCTTGATAATTATCTAATAATTACTGGCTCTGTTTTAAGCAAAGACAATAATTTATAGCTGCTGCTAAGGTTTAACTAGGGTATAAAGAGCTAGTTAGTATTATAAAACGAATACAAAAATACAAACAGTATTGCACTAGTGGTCATCCATCCATCCAACTCTCGATCGTGCTCTTCTTTAACTGAAAGAATGATTGCAACGAACAGAACTTGAAATAGGATATTGTGTATCAGTAGTTTTACTACATTAGTGCCTGTAAATCGCGAGTCAGATTAACTAAATAAATCTGTGGAAATATGCCTTTTTTAAAGGTTGCTAGTACAAAAACTTTATTGCTTATACACTGTATTAGATATTGAAATATTTTGGTCTCAATGGTAGACAGCGCTAGGCTAGTAAAGGTTGGTCTCCTGTAGTCTTGGTCTCCTGAAGGTATTAAAAAAATATATTATTTTTTGCTTCCGAAAGAATGTGAGGAAACGCACGCACATCTGAAAGTTCTCTAAAATTTATTCAAATGTGTATTAGAGTCTATCAATTCGCGCTCGGCCTTTTTTGGGGGATTGTGGATCTACCCATCTCATTCTCTCTTCATTTCATATCATTGTTAAAGGATACCCGAGTTCAGCAATAGAACAATTACGGGTTCTGATGATGACAATGTCGTGCAAATTAATAAAGTTTTAATATAATTTTGATTTTAAATCTCCAAATTTATCTCAGAGTATTCTCTTCGAACGTTTTTTATTGAACCAGTAATCCTGCCTACACGCCGCCGCGCCGTGCCCATTCCACGCATTTTAAAACGTATGCTGTTGTCAAAAAGCGATTCTAATCTTTGGAAATTATCGAGTAATCGACGTTACGCTTGCGCATACGCCGGATGTCAAAATGAAGAATGACAACACAATAACATGTGCGGTTATGGAAAAGTAAAATCGCCCTTGTTGTATCGCAATAAAATCGTGTCAAGACTTTGAGGCTGACGGCGATCGGTTGGTAGAACTGTGTGTTTATAATAACAGTAGCCTGTCATAGTGTCACATTTTTGGGATCCTCAACATTTGTATTTATTTTTATTATTATTATTTTATTTGTATTTATATGTTATTTTATTGATTCACACAATATAAAATTTAGTAGTTACATTTTTTGTGACTATTGCATTCATCACTGTTATATTAATCAAGCGCGAATTGTATAATTTTTTAGCTGTATATGTGTAGCACAGATGAACATTTCAGTGCTTATAGCGTGTAGGCATATTTGTTAATGTTTGCATGATATGACTACGTGGGATTACATTTGTGTAGACGCGCATATTATTTTCTTAGGGTACGCCTGACATGTAACTGTACTTTTTAAACCTATGACAATATCTCTAGTTTTTTCGTCTACGCTGTGAGTGTAATAATATTTTTTACAGTTTAATAATATTAAATTTAGATACAGAATACATACATAAAACGTATCGAACACGAATAAAACACAGTACAGAACCCGTTCCTATCTCCGGGCTCGCTCTTCTATGATTACTGTAGATCGAAATCAGTCCATTTAATGGCTGTCCGATGGAATAGTTGATAGAAAGATTTATGTTATTTAAATAACACATTCGAATATGTTTTTTTGTAGTTTCAACAACGGATAGACGAGGTGTATTTTTAGGTTTACGTGTTATGATATCTGTGGGCTTCTAGAGTTGTCTGTATAAAATATTTGAGCATGGAACAGGACTGGTGAGTCCATAGAGCTACTTTCGTCTTCTTTCTTTTCTATCTTCAGTATTTATGTAACGTGCCTCAAGTGTGGGATTCGTGTGACAGGATTTATTCAATGTTAACGGAAATTTATGTAGGCTTGTGTCCAATGTCACAACAAGCACCTTACTTAATAGTTTTTGTAGTGTAAAAATATTGTTTATAGGCCACGACATACACTTTTCCTAAATAACAAGCAGCACTGCCTCAGTTTTGCAAAATCTGTTAGCTTTAAGACGATGCGATGCAAAAGACTTCGTAAGATTTCGCTTCCAAAGATTTTTCAATAGTTTCAAGTATTGGTTAAACACAGTTCACCATCGCAAAAGTTGTTTTGTCTGTAATGTTTATTTATTTGTTGTTATATCTGCAACAACATTCCACAATTTGTGTGATTTAACACAACACACAAGAATAATAATGAACATAATTAAATAATATTTAATATATATATTATGTTACAAACACATGACAACCGATTATAAAACAAAACTACATAACATATTAATGTTTAAACAAAAGAAGACGAATTAACCGGCCGGTTTAGATAACCTATACATACCTACATTGTACAATTGTGGTACACACAAATCTGGATAGAAACAAATGAATATGGCTTCCAAAGTAATTTGAAAATAATGATTCAAATATTTCTTTATGATAACCACAAGGTCTACAGATATACCTTATGATTTACGACATCACATGCTCTTCCTATATATTAATTTTCATCAAGATCGGTCAACATGTTTTAATGTTATAGAAGGACATACATACAGACAGACTGATACAGAAAATTTAAAAAAAATAGTAGAATTTGGGTCAGTGAATTATATATCAATAAAATTTAAATTCCGGACAGAATCTACAGACTTATATACTAATATAGTTGAACTACCCAGTACCTTACCTTTACGTTATGTACATTAGGTACGTAACATTACTAAAACCTGTAAAAGTTCTGGTACAAAAATAACATGGCTCATAATTAACACTTCAAAATTCATATCCGCATTATTTGAACACGACGAATGAGTTACATATTATTTTAGTTGATTGTCATGACCTTTAATGCTTAAAGATAGTCCTCGAGCATGGTGTTTCAATGTAGCTATACACACACACACAACATCCACGTGTATTGCTCGATGATTTGTGGCTATAGCAAATAGTTTAGGTCCAAGGGAGCGGACGGTTATTGGATGGGGGCCCGCAAGTGGCGAAATAACTCCATAAGCGCTTCCGAGGTTTAAAACAAATCGGTCTAGTGTGTTAACGGTAGGTGGCAGCCGTTAAGCCTTGTCGGAGTATTCTAATTTCCGATACTACTCGTAGGTGTAAAAGGTAAATACCTCTAAATCATCTCGCAGTAGAACTAGGGACTTCACACGAGCGGAGAACTATTAATGAGTTGCATATTAAAAAGAGAAACTATGTATATTTATATTGATTTTTACAAATTTTATGTAGTATAATATATTTAGGATATATCCATAGACAAAGTTTTATTTAAAGTAAGAACACCTAAGTTACAATGTTTCATTACGGAATCACTTAACGACATTTCTTCCGAAGGACATCGTAAATTAAATGAATATAACAGTATTTTAACTGAAAGGGTAGTAGATATTCAATATTTTTATATTTTATGTCAAATTAGAATTTGCATTACTGGCAACCGACGAAAATTACTTGGCACGTGACGCTTGACAGACAGTGACAGGTGAACTTGTCAAATTTGCTTTTAGTTCGTTTTACGTATATAGACAACTTCACAACAGACTTCATCGTCAAGTAAATTTGCTTAATTAATTTTTTTATATAGACATTTGTATAGACATTTATAAATATAAAAAAGAAATTACGATAATATTATGATCAATTAAATTACGATAATAGATTACACAACGGTTATTAATTTGCATATTACATATTACAGACATCCCGAGGTAGTGACCCTATCTGCGAAGCGAGGGGTCCTGGATTCGATTCCGAACCGGAAAGACATTTATGAGTCAGACAAGTGTTTCGTTTCGGGTCGCGGATGTTTGTGATCTCATATTCTTATTCGCCCATACCACCCGCAAGCAAGGATTCCTAGTGCGGTGGTGTGAGTGTGCGAGCATGTATTTGATTATATTAACAGTTACTTATTACAGTAAAATTTAATGTTAATTCCAGGTGTATTACGTTATGCTGAAACCAATGATCAATTAACAGTCATATATATATCTCGTCAATTAAAGTTATGCATTTATCCTGTACGCATCCTAAATTATGTACCTTTTAAATGTTAAAATAATTTTCAAACAAGTGCCGCGGTTTCGGAGATTACTTTCCGTATATACACAAACTCATAAAAATCGCATTTATAATATTAGTATACTTGATAGTATATTTTATAACCAGAAGTCTGTTAAGGCTGAGTTCTAAGTGGTCATCAATCAAACTCAAATATTGGTTGCTGTTCTTACATTCATAATTGTTATATATTGTAAACATCCTCTTTCTTTACCGTTTTTACCTTTATATTAAAGATTTTATTTAATGTTTCAGTTAATACTTTTTACATTTAAAAATTCAGTACTTTTTTTCCAAACATTGATTTTTACCATTTTCACATATTCAAGGGTGATATGATGATAATGACATGTTGCCTTTCAGAATAAAAAAAATTACAAGGCAGAGACATCATATCTATAAACTTTTTATTCCAAAACTAAAACAGACGCGAAACAATTGATTTGAATTTTTTGGTTCCAAATTCAAAAACGGCCATTATTTTATGTTTTCAGTTTTTTATACAATTACCAAAAATAAATAAAAAGGTTTTATACATTATTTTCTTTGGCATTGAATGATCTTTAAATTAATCTTTGTTTCATAAAGCTAGGTCAGGTACGTTTGAAGATGTTGAAGACATTCCAACTAACCTTTTTTCTTTGCGGTCCAGTGTATTTCAAATGTATTTAAATAGCCAAAAATGGTTAACTACTTTTTTGTGTATCGGTTCGACTTGTATGTATGATCGAAAGGTTCATCGGTACGTGTCATTTAGTATCAGTACCCGCGGCATTTATTCTGTTCACACATAAACGTAAGGAACAACTTCGCATCTCAAAAATTCGGTTATGTAACCCTCTTAAAATAAACACGGTCTGAATACTTCACTTTACCGCGAAACTGTTGCATTCGTAAGTGTTGGAATTTCTGAACGGAACAAAATAAGACAATTACCTGTTGGCAAATGTTCCCGATACGCGCGGCCACAATCGGCTCTCGGCTCGCAATCTCGCCATCGGTAATTTGGTAATAAAATGAAAATACGTTCGCCTCTTATCTATAATCCACTCTATACATATCCTACACTATATAAACATTCGGCGACTCGAACCGAAACGTCCCAACCGCCAATAGAATACATGGAGACCATAAAATGCAGACAGGGAATTTCAATGTTCAATTGGAAGTACGCGAAGCGCAGTAAGGAATAATATTCTCTGATGGTTACGAACGGTGCTCTTCTGCTTTCGCGGGTTCGTGTCGATTTCGCGTGGCCGCAAATTTAATTTTCTTTAATAAGCTCCTCAGATTTACGTGGCTGGAAAATGAACTTTATTTGATTAGCGTACAGTCGATTTCCGGTCGACGGCCCCGACTCGTGTTGGAGGCATGTATCTAGATAGGGAGCTTGTTTCATCGGGAGAGATGCAAGGTCCGATACGAGCCCCGCCCATGCTTTTTTCGAGGTCTCTCCTAAGTAACAATGGGGTGATCTGCTAACTAAATAACGAATGCGATGCATCAGTGGGAACGATGTGGCGCGAACATTGTAGTTTATTTTAGTTCGACGGTGAATCTTGTACCGCGACACCGAGATGCGTTTGTGATGGAGTAACCGTCGGATGGTTTGAAATATGAAATGTAATTCGCGTCCCGTTTGCGCTGACAAAGTTCTTGCACAGTCTAAAGTATCCATAAGTAAGTCTAAAGTATGAAAACCATGTCGCCTGCATGCATCTACTTCCAACTTCAAAGTACTTATTTGGGTGCACTGAAGAGCTTTTGGGCATAGTTTATTTTGATTGTTGATAGAAAATTCAAAAATAAGTTCGAAGAGATCTACCGTAATGAATAGCTGCCCTGGTAGACGTTCTGCAATATTAATGTATACTTTTTTATATCGATAACTGAGACATCGCCGCCCGTGGACCTTGACAAAAAAATCTATAAAAATATTTATAGGTCTCCTTACCGATAACAAACTTTACCTACATTAACACTTCCAAAAAATACTACTTACCGTAACTTTGAACCGCCCTGATAACAGAAATTTACATATTATTTGAATATGACGTCAATATGCCAAGTCGTTCCGATGTTACACGACCACAAACTGTACATTAATTGGTATGTAAAGATTACAATTTACGAAATTGGGTTAAGTGACGTGCAGGCAGATTCACGCTACCATTTAAACATTCATACGGCGACGAACCGACGGATCACTGATAGATAAAAAGATCTAAGAATAAAATTAAAATTAGATCTAAACTATAATAATTAGTAGATAAAAAACTTCAACTAGTTCCTGAGATCTCATACTCATTTAACTTGTCTCATCCAATTCATGTTGACACATTGACAAAAGATTATTAATATCGATTGGACATTCGCTGAAGATACGGATCATTAGCAAAAAATCGAACGCCAGCATTGACAATGTGTAAGTGAATAAAATATTATATGTCGACAATGTTTTCACATGTTACTTGACAACAATCCAACTTGATGGTAAGTGGTGATGAAGTCTACGATGTTTAACACTTAGTAAAATCCTATTCACTGTCCCCTTGAAGAAGGCGTTTGATAGTAAGGAAAAGCAATTTATATTGTTTAGTAACAAAGAGGTTTAAGTCATGGTTTGAATTTGGCACTTGAACCGTTTAAATATGTAGTATAATTTACTAAGACGATGAGAAATTATAACATTTTTCATAGATTTTGTCATACAATTTTTTTTTTAACTGTGTGTATGTATTTGAACAAAAATCTTTTGTGACACTTCGACAGTAAACACATTCTATATCTAGTCGCCCTGATGTTCGAGTGTATCATAGACGCTTATTCAACGTTAGTCGATGACGAATTTTGTGGTTTTTGGTCTATATAGCGTAATCTTCACCTTCTTGCTCGAGACGTCCGCTTTGAGGAAACGTTGAGTCAGAACTATCCCTCTTTGTGAATAATATTAGTACAGTTTATGTAAAGATATATCGTATTAAAATTACATATATACCCTTTTGGGCATTAAATTTTAAACGTGGAAGGACGCTACACTAAACTTTCGTTTGGTCTCATTAATCGTCACGATCGAGAGTTGACAGTATTGCTGGTTTATTCAAGACTAAATCACTTAAATAATTTACTGCAACGATTCAAAGGTAGATATTAACGAGGGGAATAAATTAGAGCATGTGTGATCGAACCCAAAAATATCCTAAATAAATTGAATATTAACTACTTAAATGAATTGTGCCCTTCCACAACCGTTTTTGAGTGCCATCAAATTTCTAAGTTCGCCAGTTTAAAGGTATGGCACAGCTGGCACCTCGTAGGTACCTCACGTGACCTCTGCGTGACTGGTAACTTAGTGTAGCCAGTTTCTAGAATCTGTTTCTACTAAATGTTTGTAATATTATTTTTTATTATCAAATACATGTACGCAGTTCGTTTGCATTATATCGATAATTATATAGTTAAACATTACAATTTTCCTGTAAAACCCCTCGTTTAATCCGCTAATTAACCACTTAAATTTTAATGACGCCATACACAGTTTTTCCTGTGTTTATCACTTGTTTTAAGACCATAAACTTGTTTATGGGCTGTTACATTGATTTGATACTTAGGTATTGACGAAATAGGGAAAATTGGTATTACCTACCTATCGTAGATATATATTAGGTATATATCGATACTATAAGTATTAACTTTTAATCGCACATTGTTCTCAATTTATTTATATTTTCTGTTTCTGTTAATTTTTTACCTATCGGCTGTTTATATTAAATACTTAAAAGTAACGATTTCATGGATTTAACTTATTTCAAAGAGAGACAATTTTATAGTATGCAGTTTTTCTATAGGAGATAATAAATTTTTCCAATGTCGTGCTTAGATTTACTTATATTAACAGTGCTTGAAACAAAAAGAAGTAATATTTTATGAATTGTTTATAACTGTTTAAAGGTGAGTTCCATGGCACACGATAGCGAAACCCACCATCGCTGCGCTTTCCTCCGATATCCGATAAGCGATGTATTGTACTAGGAGGCGTGGCTTGCTCCACCTCTCAAGCCTGTTCTATGACGTAGCGTACCCGGTTGAAGATCGATTTGTAACGAGTTTGCGGTTCGTGGTCGATAGATGGCGTTGTGAGCTGGCACATACTTTGGATTATTTTGTTTGTAACATACATTAAATCTATTTCATTGTATGACATAACACATTATTAAATATAAATTAAGTATATCAATATAACATAAACCCTTGAAGTTTTAGTTTTTCATTGATTAACTGTTGGACACGTTATGACAGGTTGTAGCTGTCTGGCCGATATACATGCTTTCACCTTTAAACAGTTTTTATTATTTAATTTTTAAAGCTTTTTTCATAATTATAAAACCCAAAAATACCTAGACTGAAACTTAAATGGTAACCTTGTAAATACATTATTTTTCTACAAATCCAGATTTTTTGAAATCCGTAAACGAAATTATCCGAAATATTCGTTCATATCCGTATTCGTAACCGAAACGGTTCATATCCAAAACATCACTCCCATATAGCGATAGAGTATCGTTCTAAAACTCAGTGCTTTGAATTGTGTCATGAACGATTCACGTTTCAGTCTCCTGTATAACTTTGATATTTTTTTGTTATGAATTAAGATAACGAATACGAACGTAAATTTATGTGAGAAAATTCATTCCATAATTTGTTTGTATGTAGGAAATATTACGTGCGCGTTAACCGGTTCGCATAAGTCAAATATTAAAATATTATCGTATCATCGATTGCCTTAAAAAGAAGAAGGATCTAATTTTAAACTTCGTAGCAAATTTCCCTTTCGTCAAGCGGCGATTGATCCGCCATTTATCACGTTATTGGCTGTACAAACAAGTTAACGTTTAACGTTCGCTCTTCGGCGACGGCGCCGACCTAAGGAGACATTATTAAGAAATAAATTGGGATGATGCCAGGGTTGCCACTCTCTCGAAATGAAACGAAGAAGCATGTTCGGTTTCAATTATTTTTCTACATTATTTCAATTATTATATTTTTATCTTTGAGTTTTCTTTTACATCATATTGAGTTTGGAATTCCGTTCAACGAAACATAGTTAAAATATGTAATTTAATACTTAAAGATAAAGACCTAAATATGTAGTTAAATGAATAAAATCGAAGATAAATTAGCAGTACATAGAAAACATTTAGTTATTTAATGTTTGCGCTTCAATAAACCATTCGTTTCATTATAATTCATTCAATGTTTTGAATTAATAAAGTATAATTTTAATTTTGGAATTTAGTTAAAGAAACACATTGAAAAACACCAATAAGTTGAGTGGAATTATAAAAGACTTTAGTATTTTGTATGAACTCAGCCAAATTAAATCGTCAACCCTGTCACAGCTAGTGGGTGTTCGCGGCCCGCGGCGTCGCATATAAATTACAGATTTACACCTAATGTTTCATTTTTCACAGCGTTTTAATACCCTAGATTGAAGGGCTTCAATCCATGACAAATAATTAAACATCAAATCGATTGTATTCAAAAATCGAGAAGATTTTATGATGAAAATTTATATTAATAATCAAACTATAATAGAGCCGAATCGAATCGAATACTTTTTGAATTTTTTTTTTATCAATATAGAAGTATAAATATTTTTTCTTTTTAATTTTGTCTAGTTTGTCTGTCTGTACAGGTATACAGCCACTAAACAGATTTAGATGATACTCGGCATATTTATAATATGAGCCGAAATCTAGGATACATTACATCCCGCCGATGGACATTCCCGTAGAACTTATTAAAGAGAGCAGCTTTAAAGTAAAATATAAATACTTCATCTACCTCTCGATGTGAGGTCTCCAGTCGCAGGTCTGCTGGGAGAAATTTATTAAGAAATTAGCGCTTCATCTTTAAACTCCTTATCGTTACACTTCGTAAATATTTGTGTACATTATTATTTCAATAAATGCAAAAAAACTTATTTTATCTAATATCTAGTCAAGTGTAAACTAACTAACAAAAATAAATTGCAACGAGAAAATTTAAAAACTCTTTGAAGCCAATAAAAGTCATAATATCAATTACCTTGTCGTCGGCAACCAAGAACATTTTATTAAAATGTGCTTTTGGCCACTTTGATATACTCGTATGTCTGAAAAAAATACATGATAGTCGTAATTTGTCTAAATAATCATGAAACAGATCTGCCAGCCAATATATACAAAATAGACTCGTTTTAAAAGTTTAATGTTGTGACTTAAAACTTATCCTTTTAAAACCTACTTCGCCAAAGAAAAGGTTGTCAAATCGTTTGTATTTTTCCTTTATCGATTGACCAATTTGGAAAATACCTTTTTTGTTTGAGAGTATATGCTTCCCGTTTGGTCCCCTTAAAATTTGAAGAAAAAACAAGACCCTTTATTGTTAAATAAATTGAATAAATATATTCACCTTCTTCAAATTGAAGTCGGTTTTTTTTGTTAAAATATTTCTTATATCTAAATGTCTGTATCAGATGTATACGACTTCAAGCCTTCACATATTTTAAAATTAATATTCAATAGAACATTGTTAGTAAACTATTATAATACATTAACATAATATCAGTGTCAATCCGATCACCAATCAAATTCGGCGATATTAATAATGTTGTATTTCACCTATACATCAATACTACGCCAGCCAAATGAAAAATTACTGAAGTTAATGAGAACTCTCAGTAGAGTGTAACGTGAACATTGCAAATGGGAAGAGTATTTACTATTGTTGTGAACATGAGATTTGAGTTTTTCAAACTATGCCCCGGTCTTAATATTGACTTTATTACCTTATGTTACTATAATTATTTTATTTATTAAAAGATGACCGATTAGTATAAAGGCCATTGGCTCGGACCGTACATCATCCGATGAGTTGTTGTTCCTCGCTGAAGACGGGATGAATTTCCGGCGCGGCCTCGCCGGAACCGACGCCATGTTTACAAATCGCGCGGGAAACTTCATCCCGAATGTTAAGCAGCTAATTCTCGAGAAAAAACTCGTTTCGTTTAAAGTTTATTTTTCTAATATTTGTATTTGTCTACATTTATATGTATACGTAGTTAATGTTAGTTAATTAATTTATTTAGTTATCTTGAATGAATTCTTTTATGTATTGAAACCCATACTAAAAACTTATTTCTGAATTAAAAATTTGGTAAAATAATTGGGAGTTGTGTATAAAAATGTATTTCTTGGAATTTGACAGAATTTTTTTTTGTGTCATAAATAAAAAAAAACCATAAATAAAACTTTTTGTTCATTAATAAAAATGGTACTTTTAATTTCAATAAAGATTCAATAAAGATAAACAAAATGTAGTTTTGTGTAAAATAAATAATGGCTTTAATTTTCATTTTATTCTTAATTGTATCCTTTTTCTTATAAGATCAGTATCATAAGTATTTTCAAAAAAATATTCCTGATAAATGGTAGCAGATTTAAGCATTTTTATAGTATTAGCAATATTAGGGAAAGTACCGTCACAGAAATAATTAAGGTAATCAGAAAAAAATCTGGAAAAGCAATATAACTCATCGCTTAATGTCCTTGCGTTACAGTTAATGTTGCTCCATAAGACTGGGCTTTTAAAAATGCTAATTAAAAATATATTCACGAAATTGTGTTTCCTTAAGAAAAACATTTTCTTCAACAAATATTTATTCGAGAAAAGACATTTATATCCTAAAATTCCTATCTGTTTCTAATGTTTTTCTACGATGCACTAATATTAGATATTAGTTTATCGGAAAGAACTCCTTTTAAGTATTATAGTTAAGTAAAAAATTTAAGTATTTTTAGTGTTTTTTTTTTATTTACACTTTCTCATGTTGCCATTTTGTTTCAGGTAAGTGCATGGTATGATATTGACAGATTATACAATTTTGTAAGTGTAAAAGTTAGTTGTTGTTATGTTATAAAAGATAATAAACAAATTATTATCATCTTAAAACTGAAATATAGTCAAAACAACTTTAATTAAATTATGCAAACTAAACGACCAAGGTATTGCCATTTCACAAGAGAATTATTATCTCCATTGTGAATTGGACAGAAATGAGCAACGGTTTTTCTGCAAATGAAAGAACATAGTTTTCACAAAGTGCGGCAAACGGTGCGTTGCATCCGTGTTTAATCTGTGTACAGTTGTCTTTCTGTAAGGCGTATTATGCCGCAGAACATACGAGCATAAATGAGGTATCTCGCCTTTGCCGAGAAAGTTACCTATGCGTTATTATTGGTTTGTAGTCTATACCAGCTTTGAAAGTGTTGTGATGTATGCAATATTTTTTTGTATCTGTGTCAATGGGTACAAGCTTGTTGTTATGTGTCAGGTTAAAATGATATCTGATTAATCTTCAAGATGGATAAATAAGATAAAATAAATCAAATATGTATTTTGGTAATTGAATAATAGTTGATAATTTGCAAACTTGAATTTACGTCAAAAAATTAAGTACTATTCTAAAGTTTCTTCGAAGAAATCACTAAAATAACATAATAACATTTATGCTACATATTAAAACTACACAACAAAAATAAATGTATTTAAACAGTATCACTAATTCCGTGATTGATGATTAGGATCAACGGTGATATGTAAGGTGAATATAGGCTTATAGTCCTGGATAATAAAATACAATATAGATTTAAAAGAAAACTGCCTGTAACATCTGAAATACTACCAACTAATATCCCATACGTGCATTGCACTTGACAATATTTTTAATACATTGCTGTACTATGTACCAAAACGAAATTAAACATTGTTTTTTTTTGATAAAACGCTAATATTTTTTATAATTAGAACAGCAAAAACTTTGAAATCTATCCAGTCTTATTTATCTGTGAAGAATACAAAAACATCACCTGTCACCAGCGCCATCTATCTCGCGCGCGGCCGAGCGTGTTTCGCGCGGAAATGAAGGGTGGCACGCGACCTGCATGTGTACGTGCCCTTATTTATACATTGAACTTTGCACTGATATGCCATCGCTTTGTTTTAGAACGAATGAAGGAGTTAATTTTCCATTTGTTATTAAAAAATACATTTATATAACGCAGTACCATTAGCAGTCCCGGGAGAAAAAGGGGCAACAAAATCCGAAAGAAAAATATTTTCTATTAAAATTTATAGAACATTTTGTATATATATTTATTTATGAGGACTCATCTCATGATCTATTCATTGTGTTTATGTTAAAAATAACATTGGCATAAGCCGCGCGCCGCAACACGGGCGGTATCGAAGCGATGACATTAAGATAAAGGTCGAGCGAGACGCACTATCGTTGCCAATTAACGTGAGTATTTACAAATAAGTGCGATACACACTTTCTCTTTATCAGCAAATAACAAGTTTATCGGGGACAATGCTCTATCGACGGCGAGTATCGGCGTGTTGTAGGGCTGTGGAAATCCAGAAAGTTTTCATCTGTGTACACTATGCACTATAAAAAGTATAACTTATACTTTATATAAAATTTGTAAGTGTCTTTGAAGAAAGAGACAACGTATAATGAGTTAGAAACCAATAAAGCGGGATAGCTAGCGTTTCTGTTGAATTGACGACATGTATTACGACCATGAGTTTGTATTTCACAATAATACTTATTATATGAAAACTTTAAAGCGAAGGTCATTTCAGAAACTATACACATATGGTATATTTAGTCTGAAATTTTGTATTAGTTAAAAGTTTTGTATTAGTATTTAAAATTTTGTATTAGTATTTCGAAATAATATTAAGTTTCTTTTTCATCCGTATTTATCTGTTTGTAGGATTACAAAAAGTAATAATTTCGTGCGTTCTCGATTTAATTTATGGACTGCTAGTCGGCTTCGAATAAAATAATTGAAATGTGTGACAAGACGGTGGAACGGAAAGATTAAAATACAGTTAGCTACGAAGACAATATATGGGGGGCCGGCATGACTATTGGTAAAATTGATAACCTCCAAATAATAATAGTTCAGTTCCCAGCGTCGATAACAATATAAAAGAGGCTATACGTGAAGGTAATACGTTACATCTTCATGGAAGCAACCCTGCGTATCGGGGCAAGCGCTTGTCTCGATGGAGCCGGGTGCGATAGGACGACGCTGTTTGTGGTCTTGTCACGTCATTGGCTGTACACAGAACACTAGTAACGGTGCTTGCGCCTCAGTGAAGTTTCTTGGAAGGCTTTACTTGGGAGCTTGTATGGATATCACTGTGTGTGTTATGACGAAAATTTACATGTTCGATAGTTCGATAGGAGAAGCAAAAATGACGTGTATATATGTATTTACAAAATACCTAAATAATTTTTGATATAGTTCATATGTAACAATCAAATTGAAATGTAAAAGTTTCATAAGCATCAAGTCTTGTATTTTGTCTGAAACGGGTACTTACGATTTTTGTGTTTCTAAAAAACACATGTATAATGCTCGCAATGGTATCGCAAAATCACAAGTCATGCATTTTTGCGCTGAAACCAAATTGATAAGATTTGGTTTCCACCGAATTATTGCAATATGCCTTAATGTATATTAATTATTGATCGCGTTTAAAAATGATCTACACCTAGATTTAAAATCAAAAATATTTAACTTTAAATTAATCTAATGAATGTACTCACGGAAAGTTTAGATGCTGCGGTTACCCCCACCAAGTCGGATGTAAGGTTAAAGATATCATAATTGAGAAGAACGAAACGAAACACAAACAGATTACTCCGTCAGTTAACTCGTAAGTAAATATAGTCACTGATAACAGCCGGTCATATATAGTTATTGAGTAAAAGTCTTATTAGCACAGCATTATCAATTTCTCCGGACGCTATCGCCGCGCCGCCGATAGCGAGTTCAAGTCGTATGCATATTTTTGTAATTATAATTTTATAATTATACTTGAGGCCGTTGTGCAACGATTGATTGTGATTGCAACGCTTGTTGTTTGACACTAATAATTCAAAAGTGCATTTTTGTTTACCCGTTAACACTACAAATTGA
>DWPT01000214.1:0-27920 GCA_018251895.1 Agathymus mariae mariae
TACTGGCTCTCAAGCCCCCAGCCGGAACACAACGAGTCGTTTGGCGGCTGACTCAAGCAGGAGGGTGGTAGCTAGCCTAGCTACTCGAGCAAGTGGCTTCACGAAAAGATAATAATACCAGTAATAATATAAAAGACAATAATAATACTGATAATATAATCTTTACGCAAAGCCTTACCACCAAGCAGGCTGGCTTCTGTCGCCTATTACGACACCCTGTTCTGCCAGCATGAGATTGGGGGAGTATTCTAGGCCGCCCTAATACGGCCAAAGTTATAGATGACGTAGTTATGGTTACAGATAACGTATGACTATAAATGCAGATAACACATAGCTAAATAATTTATACCTACATGTTTTTAATTACAACAAGAGTTAGAACTGATTAGATTTTTTATTGTGTGTAAATAACAAAAGAACATGCAGTTTATCTTGTCCTGTGATTATATTATAGCTGTACAGCAAAAGTCCTATTTGAAAAAGGTATCTGAGGTTTTTGGTGTGCCACCATCCATCCTCGAGTCCGAGGCAACCTTCCCTCCTTATGATACGCACAGCTTAATTACACCCGCTAGCGTTATTACTATTATTGAAGATTAAAATCATTCCATTACATACAAATTTTAATTTAAACAAAGATACACACTAAAAGATAAAAATTATAATATTATGCTCGTATAATATGATCGTGTTGAAGTTTAAAATATAAATCATTCCATATGTAACTTAGCCTTAGACACAATTAGCAAAATTCCTGACACATAATCCCTAGAGAAACGTCCCACAAGTTGTGAGTAATTATGAAACCATAGATCTTCGGTCTTGTAGAAATGGCTAAGACAGAAAACGGGCATGTGAATATCAATAAACCAACGTTCACACAGTCGCATAGTCTCCATACAATTCCCTTTATTGCAAATGGCATGGACATATATAATAATAACACATAAGAAATATTACACTTATGACGCAAAAAAACATTTACTTGAAACTTAAAGTCTGTCCTAGCTGGCAATCTAACCTGGGACTCTACCAAACGTAATAAGATCGTCGTACATATCTACATATATAGATACGTTTGTGTGTATATGTATGGATGTGTATTCAATCACCCTTACATATTTAAATCCAAATTGAAATCTCATTTTAAATGAATTATTACTGTCGTTTAGTATAACAATTATAACTGAAAAATTTATAAGATCACATTTTACATTCACTTTATATAATAAGTACTTAGGCTTTATAGATTTTAATTTCGTAAATTATATTAGGCATGTTTTTTAAAATACAAATTAACTGAACATTTCAAAAGGGACTGTCTATACAGATGATATTCTGTGATGAGTTTCGTCCAAACTACATCAGATGCTGGCCTAACTCACCCCGATTTAACCCGAGCGACCTTAATCAGATATATTTACCGTATTTACTTCCCAAAAAATAATTAAATTGAAAAACCTCAACCAGACTTATTTTCATACGAAATAAGCGGACACAAGAAAAAAATATATAGAGAAAAATATATCATGTAATCAATATATTTCTACGAATATACTTGCATAATTTACACAGCAAATATTAAATTAAATATAAGACTTAGATATATTTATGTAACTTAATACGTAAGCATTATGTATTTTGAAAATTTAATTAAAACTATGAAAGATATCTTAAACTATTGTTACTG
Organism: Agathymus mariae mariae; assembly: GCA_018251895.1. NCBI lineage: Eukaryota > Metazoa > Arthropoda > Insecta > Lepidoptera > Hesperiidae > Agathymus > Agathymus mariae. The sequence goes on from DWPT01000214.1 coordinate 1,691, forward strand.
CAGTATTGCTAGATGTTACAAATCTTTAAACATAAACATAATCATGGCTTAATTCGAATGCCTCATATTTACATTGCGCGTGACCAAAACATTCGCAAGTCAATCACTGTTAAACAATTTTGTTTTTAATAGTTTCTTCTAAACTAATCACTGATCACTGTTTTCACAATGATTGATTTTATTAAAATCCATTTATTAATACTGAAATAAGCACTAAAGATAGGTTTGCTAAGATTTTGAAACTTGAATTAGGTCGCCAGTAACTTTCGTCTTTCGAAGAAAGCATTAACGAGTCTTCTCCTTTTTGGACCAATTCTCCTGGGCATTGTAAATTGTCTGCTGTTATATCAATAAGCGCTACTTGTTCCACTATTGGAGGTTCTGTAGCTTCAAAATTATATGACGGATTTGAATCATAGTTTTCGTCGCTATTAGCATCTTGTCGTAAGATATCACTGCTTGACTCTATATCAAACTCCGTTCCAGTTGGTTTCGTATCAACTAGATTAATATCATTAGCTACACTTTTGGGCTTATCAGAATTCAGTATACACGTGATGTCGTCGAGAGCTAATCTAAGCGGTTCACTTTTAGTTTCATTTCGAAGAATTTGTATCCAGTTCAAACGGCAATCGCATCGTAATTTATTACCTGAAACAATATAGAAAATCAAGATTTACTAGATTTCGTAACAATCCAACCATTTCTTACGAAATGAAAATGTTAACATCTTGGAAGTTAAATATTTTAGAGATTATTTATTTGAAAAAAATATATATGAAATATGTGAAAATTAATATTGATGAATAACATAATTCTATTTAGCCACTCCTAAATCTTTTGATGCCTGACCTAATTGACATTATTTTTGACGGTACTAAGAAGTACATTTAATAATTACAATACAGTTGGCCTTAAAAAATAATAAGCAAAGTATTATTACGTGGACTATGCGTTATTTTGATGAGACTAATGAGGAAAATCATAATTATGAAAATGGTGTTTAGTCAATGTAAATTTCCAAATAAATAGGACGTTTTCACGGGGATAAAAGCTTAATTCACCATAAGAGGAAGAAATATATTAGATATTTTAATTATCAATTAAAGTAATGTGGTGCTAATTCCTGTGAAAATTCTGTCTCAGTCAACCTTGGGCGGTGTTGAAACATGAAAATATGTACATATACGCAATATAATGCAAATTATAATTCAATATAACAGGTGAAATCAAAAATATTACAGCACAGTTGTACAGGCTGAAGTTTCTAACAGAGGAGCTAAGAGAAATCTGAGTATCATTATTATTAATGGATGGCAAACTACTGTAGTAAGTCCAACTTCGGACAAAAGTCTTGAGCCGTCTAGGAGTGTTGTATGACATTTCAACAGTTACCAATAAGTTATAATTTACTGGAATTTAACTGGTATTACTTCGCATAAGGAAATCTCGAGGAAACCAGTACACATGTGAGTTCACCGTAATTTGCTCAAAAGTATATAAACTTTTCCAATTCCCACATATTGTAGTAGGTTTAGTGGCCTTTAATCCATAAATTACATCCAAGGCGCATGGAATAGTTAGGTTTTGAGATTGAGATTGTGAAGTTATACAGCGTCACTAAATTCCCCTTACGGAAACGTTATTTAAAGCCATTTAAGGCAACCCACATTAAATGTTCATTAAAGTTTACAGTATTCTAACAGGTTAAGATCATAGAGAAACTTGATATGATGAATAATAAAGTTTAAGAGCAAACATGAAATGTACACATATATTAGTTATATGTTTTATGCGTAGCCCCACGTGAGCAACATCGTAAATCATAAATTATGCATTTAGCTCACTCGAACGAAACAGTTAAGTGCTCTTTAAACATATTATCCTGTAAATACCAAAAAAATAAAATAAAAGTTCCAGTTACTCACATGTCTGTTAATCCGTCTGTCACACCCCATTTACTTTGAAAATTGTGGGCGGAAAACAATATAACTATGTCGCAGACAGTCATGAATTTGCTTATATAACGGAACGCGACACCTAACGTGAGTGATGGTAGCACCGTCACGATGGCTCGACATTTGGCAACTGGTTCTAAAACGGAGCCTAGCAAGCATTTTGGCAAAACACACTTGTGCTGGAGACTAGTGCCTCTCTGCCAGAAACCTACACGTTTTGTTTGTAATTATTGTTAAAACAATGGATTCTTATGGAAACGTTTGAATTTACGCTTGAATTACCAATTCTCGGTTCTCGAAAATATCTGTCCATTCGAGTAAATAAAATCAATCAATTTAATTGAATTATAAAACGTTGCAAATAAAGTATTACAAATCGGAGCTATACCATATTCTAATCCTGATGTCTGAGCCATATGCGACGTGTATATTATCGGCAACTGAACGAATTCTGATTTTAGTGTTGGTTAAGTTTATGAGATAAGTTATAAATTAAAATAAACTAGAGAAGTCTTCAAAAAAAAACTGCATAACGTGATGAATTGATGGGATGTATTTAAACAGTCAATTTCTAATCATAAGTTATTATTTTTATAATTCGCCGGTTTTCATATTAAATGTATCTGGAATAGACGTAACAAATATCACCATTAAGAACACCCATATAAACTGCAACTATATTCAATTATTTTATATATTATAAAGTTTTCAAGTTTTAATCGATAGCTTTATTACAATATCAGTTACAATAAAATATTTATAAAACAATTAAAGTATCTATATAAAATGAAATAAAATAAAACGCCTGATTGTCGTAAATAAAACTCATAATCGAAATCAACTCATAAAACTAAAAAGAAAAAAATCTCCTTCAAATGATTCCATAATAAAAAAAAATTGCCAGCTTTACGAGATTTATTACAAAACCTAATAAACCGGGATGGGATTTACTTAGACACGCATGTCGGTCTCAAAACTGTTCTACCTACGAGTATCATGAGAACAGACGACATGGCATTGGGGTATCATGCCATCTCGATTAAGTGCTAATGTTGGCAATATATACAACGTTTAAAAAGCCATTAATTATTTTTAAAAATATTCATTAATAAATTAAAAACCATTTATTTTTCCTACTTATTTCATTATTATCAATGAAGATCGCGTAGGTCTGCTGGTAGTGAACCTAATTTCAAAGCTAGGGGTTCCGGGTCCAACTCCCGTCCGGCGCAGGTATTTACAAGACATACATTTTTTTTCTCGGGTCATATGTCTTTTTGTTTTCTTATGTGTCATGTGTGGGTCCATGTCACCCGCGACGCAGAGAATTCATGTGTGAGTGTGCGAAAATTAAAAAAATATAAATTACAATTAATTTATAGATATTCGAATCGAAAACGAAGACAAAATTCGTTCAGAAAAAAATAGCAAACGTAGACTTAATTTCAGTTAGTGTGCTTTCAAGTTAGAATTAACGCATGCGATAATCGCAGGCCGGAAACTTATAATATTTGTTGATTTTTATTAATTCACGTTTCATTGTACCCGAATCGTGTTGTTACTCCATTGTTGACTCCATAAAGGCGACTGTTAGCTCATTAATTGTCCTTAACTGAGGCAGGGTGCTTCAATGCTTTGAAGGGGATTTCAGATCCGTAGGGCGCCATTGTCTGCTCAAAATATAGTTATTCATCTTCCCATGAGTGTACTTCCACCACGGAAATATGTTATTTACTCCTAAATAACATGTTGCGTTGCCAAAAATAGGCTTTGTGCTACTGCTGTGCAGAATACAGTAATTTACTGTACAAGAGAGCTCAAGATAATTGGAGTTAAATTAGTTTTGCATAAGAATGTTTCGTTTATATATAATTTTTATTCAAAAAAATATAATCAAAAGATTACATTTGAAAAATAATAATATACGGCTTCTAAATTGAAATTTCAACTACTTTTATATATAGTACCGTAAACGTTTTTATAATGTAAGGGCTCTGTATGTGAATGTGAGGTAAACTGTATATCAAAGGAAATAAGTAAAATGCATTATGACCACACAACGGCGAAATAACTGTACATGTTGGTAATATAATATCGTTTTTCAATATTTGTATATAATAAAATAAATAAACGTTTACACACTTACACTCCCGCACTAGGATTCCCTGTGTTGCGGGTGGCATGGACACACACAATTGTGACATCACAAACACCCATGAACCGAGAACAAACATTTATCTATTACATAAATGTCTGCCCCAGCCGGGAATCCAACCCGGAACTCCTCGCTCGGTAGGCCGGGTCACTACCAACTGGACTATGGGGTTGTCAATATCAAAAGAACTTTTAATTAACTACGTAAATCTTGCACAAATGTTACCCAATATTTAAGATTGTATAAATTTTTTTTATGTATCAAAAACAGTCATGTCTATTAGTAAGTTAGTTAATATATTGCTAGTAGCCATCCGTAAAATCAACAACTTTACCAAAGAGTTGTTGACTACGAAGCATATTTTTAAGCCGCTTTGTGATGGCTCGCATTTTGTATAGGAATGTACCGTTGTTCTTCATAGTCAGCATAATCTAAATTAATATTAATAAATGTAAATAGCCCATCAATCATTTCTTTTATACTTAATCCCGACGGAAACCACAAATTTCTTGCCGCTAACCTTCAAAATCCATCTGCTATTTCGTAACACTGGCTTTTAAGAGATTAATATAAGTAAGATTTTGCCTAAGGAAGATTAAATACAACTTACCACTTAAATATAAAACTGAAGTCTTCATCTTCAAATTTTCAATAATCGGCTTAACGGTTTCATAAGTGAAGAATTCTATTTCGTTATTTCTTAAATCCAATAATTCAAGTCCTCGAACACCCTCTAGGAGACCCTCGTTGATGGATTCTAATTTGTTACCGGTCATAGACAATTTCTGAAGTAATGCGAGCCCATCGAACGCTCTTTCAGACAGATATTTCAATTCATTGTTGTCCAAAAGGAGCTCATTCAAATTCCACAACTCCGTGAACGTTAAGTCTCCGATCATTGTTAACTTGTTAGACCTCAAATCCAATCTAGTTAAATTAGCAAGCCCTCTGAATGTATCCCGAGTCAAGACCGAAATTAAATTCGCTTCCAATATCAAGTCATTCAGTACATTTAAATGTTCAAAGCATCCATCGTGGGCCAGATTAATACTGTTAAACGATAAGTCGAGATATCTGAGGTTGGGCAAATCGACGAAAACATCCCTCTGGATCTCGGTCACTTTATTATCCTTTATAGTCAAGTTTACGAGCGATGGGAGATTCGCAAACGCGGAGAAGTCCAATTCCATTATTTTGTTGTTCATTAACGTTATTTCCCTCACCGTCGTCAAGTTACTGAATGTCCGTTTCTCGATTTTATTTAGCGACGCGTAGTGTATATAGAGTTTTTGTAGTCTTTTTAAGCGATGTATTACATTTAACGGTACAAATTTAAGAGCTCCATCTGACCTTACATTAAATGTAAGGCGTTCGAGAAAAGGTTGTGAATTGAATGTCGACCAAATTTCATCGGTTTCATCAATGCCACCGTTAAAAACCCAACAGTCGGCTCTCGTAGCTGTTTTAATTTCAGTGTTCTCACAGTAACAATGTACTTTCGATTCTCTGTTTGCTATTTCGCACATATTGTCCTTAGCTTGGGCGGCGTAGTATCTTCTTTCGGTTTTATCTCTGCGTTTTTCATTTAGGCGGCTCTCTGTGTACGATATTTGCACTGAGGTCAGAGCAAGAGTTAAAAGTAAATATTTGACAACGGTCTCCATGTCTACGAAGTTTTCAGGTACCTGCAACAAAAAAACGTCGTAGTTAGTAAGCGTTTTAGCACGAATATTTAAACGAGTCCCATAAACTGAGAGATGGGGGTGGAAATAAAAATATGAATTTGAATAATACTTCAATTTGTTAACGATTCATTAAATGTAGTAACCAGTTAACGATGTTTTTCTTTTAATGTATTTAATAAAGGCGGTCGTAGAATATTTTATCGGCAATCAAACAGTTTTAGCTGAAGTTTGATTTTAATACAAAGCGGGTAGTTACATCGTTATATTGCAACAGACGTGAGCATTGCATGTGTTTTATTAGGGTCGTTAACACTTTATATTCAGCTGGTTTATATAATGCACGCAGACTAATTAGGGACGAAGTAACGTAAAGCCGCTTACACATTATTCACCTTGCTGTCATGGCTACATTTATATAATGCGGTAGAAAATACAAAAATAATAATAGGAGAGGTAATATTTTGTAGGATCACGTATAACATGGTAATATAATTGATCTTTCCACAATTCAACATTTAAATAAAAGTTAATTCCTTCATTCAATATTTGCTGATAAGACTACCGAATAAAATGAGAAGGAACAAATGAATCATGTAAAATCCATTTATAAAGTGGTTGACCCTACCCTTCTCTTTGTTTGGCTTTCTGCGTGTCCATTATAAGTTATTAGGTTATTCAAATTCCCCTAATAAAATTTAATTGCCCATAAAAATTACAGCGCTCCACTAGGTTATTATAAGCTTATTAGTGTTAAATGATGATAGATTTGCCTAATTGAAAATATGAAATATAAAAATGTGCAGTATGTATTTAAATGTTTATTAAATATTTAGTTAAGTTAAGCTAGAGATGATTACGAATGAGAGAATAAGATAAGAGAAAACGGTTTCACTGATATGTATAAACAGCGCATATTTTTATTTATTTTCATGTAAATATAAATAGCAAACTTAACGCGTAACGTTTTATATTTATTAATACTTTTAGCTTAACGAAATATTTACAGAAGATATCAAATATTAAAACAAAAACACAGCTAAGAATCTCGGATGAATATTATTAAGCTTTATACTATAGAAAAATTATTGAGCCATATGAACCTTAATTTTATTGTATTTAATTCAGTGTAAATGGCAAGTAAATTTTTTAATACAAAAATATATATTTTCTACATACCGGTCGTGGTCTCATTCATTTATACAATTAGCTGTGCTTTAACACATCTCTACCGCGTGATTCCGCACATTTTCGAGCGGCGACGTTCAAGACACCAAGCTCATATTAATAATTTTATAAAATAGTTATCTAAATTCGGTGTACTCAATATTAACATTGCACTAATATGCCTACTTCGTATGTTGAAAATGCATGTCAAACAACATTCATGTCAGGTCCAAGTGAACAGTAAAACCTTTTACGTGCGCTTTATTGAAATTGAATCTTCTGTTTGATACAAGCTTTGAAATCGGATTTTAAATACATTTTAACCGACTTCAAAAAAGGAATCGGTTTTGTGTTCATCTCTGTGTTTTTATATGTAGATGTAACCCTAACTTCGTTGATTATGAATTGATCTTGATAATTCAATCTGTATTGTATAGAAGATGGCTTCTTATAGTTGGTTCTCTTTAAATATTGTGTGAATCTGACGTTGGATTCAGGAGATAAAAGAGTGGAACTCCTCAACGGGTAGGAGTACTTAAGCCACGTTTCAAGATAATTGTTGTTGGTAACACTACAATTGCGTTTTTAACTTTCTTTATACAGAGACAGGTCAGGTACAGTCTTTACTCGATAAAGATGCTTAGAGATTAGACCTGCGCGTGGATAGTAACATGTGTGCATCCACGACCCTACTACACTTTTGAATGTATGTGCCGAGCTGACCGTATCCTAGAACTGTAATAACTTAACTGATAGCAGTCTCTACCCAGGTTTCATTTTGCACCCTTTTAGGTAACCATCTTAAACAAGCATAGCGGCGCAATCGTGTTTTCGGTAGGCGTAGTGCGTGATAATTAAGTGCGTGATCTGCTCATGCCGTTATACATACGAGTATAATAACATTTTGTTCTTAATAAGTACGCATATTTACACTAAAAATTATAGTAAAAAGCTATTTAAAAAACATTATCGACTTCAAGAAAGAAAATCTACAAAATCGTACTAAAATGCGAAAATTCAAATAACTGAAATATTATTGTATGCACTATGTAATTGATGCGTGAAGAAGCGCTATTAAATTAATAATTCCCTTTCCCTCTTATATTCATAATGTGTAATTTTTTGTCAAGGTTCTTGTAATAATATATCAAAGGGTTTTTATTAATCAAAGTAATAACGGAATAAAATACTATTAAAATAGTGTATATGGCACGATTGAACTGGGCATATCTACCTACTTTTTGATTTGGCACCGCTTTCAAAAATTTCAGTATGTAGCGCGTATTAAAATATTTTATTTAAATTAATTTTCGCATTTTAGTAAGATTTTGTAGTACCTCTTTTTGAAATCGGATTTTTGTTTTAAAAAGCTTTTTATCGTAGTTGTTATGTAGATACTAAGTTAAATTGTATGCGTGGAAAAGTTATGAATTCTGCTGATCACACGCTTCTCCGTGTAGTTGCATCACGTTACGCTAGGGCACATTGAGAGGAATTTCGTGGTTAAATCGTGGGTTAGATGCCCATGCTACTCAATAATCACCGACATAACTTAACGACTGTTTCAACGATTATAACACTTAGTTAATTCACGTTCATTTTTCATGAACACAAGGGTATATTCGTGAATGCTGTTGGAGTCAAAGCAATGAAATCAGAAAACGTTTATGTGCAATGACAATTTAATATTATATAAACTATGCATCACGTGCGATATGACGCTATGAAACGTTTGTAAATGAAACAGGTTGAAACTTTAATCAAATGGATTGATGTAAGTGTTGATTTAATTGCTAGCTTTAAATAATCGTACTAAGTTCGAGAAAAAATTATATAATTAAATGCTTTGACAAAAAATATTTTAAGAGAACCATTCAAGTTTATTTTGGATTATAAACTAATAGAAATCCACTACACATAAATAAATAATAAATGAATGCTCACACTTTCACCCCCGCACAAGGTATACAACCAATCGAGACAAATATCGACATGTAAATAATTATCTGAGCATAAATTGGTGCCATGGCCAAGAGTACAAACCAGGATCTCGCCTCCGCAGGCAGGGTCCACTACCTGAGCTACAAGGTGGTCATTATATGACGCGAGTTCTTGTATTTGAAGAGGCCTGGTTTGGGAAAAGAGAAAGTAGCCAAGCCAAGTGAGAGAAGTGCTTACGTTTTCAAACGATTCCAACTAGCAATGGAAGCTGAACGCACGATTAGATGCACGGAAGTGTTCAAGAAGTTTACAGAGCACGCCTATAGGTGCTGGTCTAAGATAATCACTTGTGATCGACAAAAATCGTAGCAAATAACACAAGAACAAGAATATGTCATCTTTCATGCGCCATATGAAATTTATTGTACATACTAATATTTTTATTTTGAATATATTAATCTGACCGCGAAATCGATTGAAATTCTCGTCCATATGGTGAGTGTGAACTTTACCCTTTTCGGAGATCGGCACGCAGCTTTAAAGGAACTGCTGTTGTTATGATATTAACTGTTTAAGTTTGATGTTTAAGTTAAATCATATGATCCTTCCATATTTTTCTTTCCAATGTGTAGACAGACATATTCCTGACAATTTCTGTTAATGTCAATAGACAAATTGGACATTACCAAATGTGACTAGCATACAATTTCGGAGTGTAAGCGTATTGAATATAATTTTAATTGCTGCAGAATATTAGGAAACGAGGAAAAAATATTGTAAGTATAGGTTTTCTTTAATGTATTATTATATAAGAGAACATAATAATATTATATGTATTATTAAGATTTAGGTGTAGTAGTTTCGGTAATAAATTGAGTGGAAAGAAGAGTGATGGTGAATTTTGGAGCATTTTTTAAAGATCTCTTAAATTATATATCTCAAAATACCAAAATAACTTATATTAATGTCCTGAATAAGGAGATGTTTCGTTTTATATGTCAATTGTATCACTTATCAAAGTATTTTATCCTAAAAATGTCCGGATCACACGTTGATAATTCAAAATTTCAAGGTATTTATATTAATTGTCTGCATCTAAAACAATACTTCAATATCCTCGGTCTATTAAGTTGGCACTAACTAGCTAAAATTTGCAAGTCCCGCACGCGCCTGTGTGTATGAAAAATATACTTGTTTCCGTTCCTCTTCTGTATCTGAATTAAAGTTTTATTTGTACTATGTGCGTATTTGGATTGGTTTATATGGATCTGTTTTCATCAAATAAGTTTTATATTTATTGCTTGCGACGGCTGTTTCTTATCTGAATCCTCAATACCTCTGTAGCTCCACCTCTGGATACATGCCGCACTAAAGGGTCCTAAGTCTTCTTATTATATTTTCACTTTCTGGTTATCACGTATATTCTTATATTTTTTTACATTAGTGACTATGAAAAGCCAGTAGTTCTGAGATGTTACACAAGAAACTTAAAATAATAAAAATTGAATTTACATTTTATCTACGAGTAGGTACAAAATTGCATGGTTGCCATTTTGCATATTGTTTATTCCGTAGTTAGCCTTTACGGCATTTTGTAGATGGCAGTTAACTTTCATTTTGTACATTTTGCCTTGATCTACTACTGTAGTTTTGATCATTCATGAACCATGGTCAGTCAAATACCAGGATCACAAAATATCTATTGATATATATCTAACTATATAGCAAGTACCCCAGCCTTTAACAGTACCGAATCGTAACCCACTAAAGTGTCCTGTTTAATTAAGATCTTACTTTCGTCCATCGTTTCTTGCCCTTTTTCGTGCCAGGCTAATGAAGGGCGGACTAAACGGACAAAAGTCATTTGAACATTAGAGCCTTTGTTTGTAGCCTTATTGCGAAATGTAATTTCGTGCCTATTCGCACCCAGTCTTTTAATTTAAAGAAAAAAAAAAAAACGTTACGTTTAAGAACGAAAAGTTCCTTCTTATTTTGCCATGTTAAATAATATAATGGAGAATTGTGAAGTGTCTTTTCTGGCATTGTTTTAGATTTCATTAAAAATACCAGCACAACATTAGTACCGTACTTACGTAGTTATGGTTATTGCAAGAGAATATTTTGTTTTTAAAGGTCAAGTTTTATACAAGAATAGCTGACTCACAGACGAATAACTAAGGGGTATTACCAACGTGTACTTGGATAATAGGAACTAAATTTTAACACCTTGCACGATTTTGTCAGAATGAAACAATGACTTCCAATAGAAGGGACCCAGTGACATCGCTTCGTCTGTTAATGAGTATAGTATCAATCAACTTTCTACGAGGCGTGTGTTAACAGAGGCTAGGCCCATGCATCCGAAGAGGGGGTCAGTAGCCTACTGGTGATGAAAAGCCCAGCCGTTGAGCGGGAACAGTAATTAAAGTTACATGGAGCTATTTATATCTGAAAAATTATCTACGCTTAATCATAATAACAAGGATTGACTGTTTGATTTAACTTACGAAACTCCAAAGTATGCAATTTTTTTATGAATTCAATAAATGTTATATTAAGAAAACGTCCAAATATCTTAGAAACGTATTTATTCACCAATGATATAAGGTATCCCAAAAAAACAAATATAGTCATATAAATGTATTTATTTCCTTAAAATGAATCCAGAATACTATAATGTAATATAAAAACTCACTGCAAACAGAATAGTAACCCAAAAGGATTAATTCGTCCAATAGTCTAAAAGGATTATTGCCAGATCCTGCGATCCCCAGATATCTTTAAATATGTTAGTGAAATCTATGGCTTGAACAGCAATTTCGAATTGAAATCGAATAAATTTCTCGTATCAGAGCTATTGTTTATAAGTGCTTGTAGAAGTTGCGTTTTTCAGAATTAATAGACGATTAAGTTAAAAATTTAAGTTTATATTGCGGTATATTATTGTAGTTTGAATGCGATAGCAATCGTGCGTGAGCGTGAGCGTATTTTACCTGCACGGCTATCACCCTCTTTCTAAAATCCACCGTAAAATATTTTTTACCTGTTTCTATAGAAGGAGGTCCCTCGTTTCCGTCCCGGCTGGCAATACTTCATAAGTTGCCTTTGATGTACCACTTACCATCATAAAGCCATTTATCGGTTATTTACACACAACTATAAAAAAACCGTTACGGGTAATTTCTGCTTAATTCTGATAAATAATATTTAACATTTTTGTAGTTTTTTTTAAACTACCCAAAAGCCTTTAATGACGCTTCAACTATTATTTTGAAAATTTCAGAAAGGTGATAGATATCACATTTGCATAATTTGCAAAAACACAACAAAAAACTAACTACCCTTAACTGTTAGTTTATTATAGTTAATAGCAGTGTTATTAAGAAACAAATAGCATGCTTTCTTATGTGCGCTAATATAACATAGTCGGTTTATTCCTACAGCGTGTACATATATATTTAAACCATCCGAAATTCTAACCGTAAGCAACTCATGTAAACTACGTCCCTCGCAATAAATATTTGAACGTTTCAAATCGGAATTTGTAAAATGGGTTTCTCCGCTTTTATATCCTAGATAAAACCTCTGCGAAACAACAAAAGAAAAGTTATTTACTTTTTCCTTACGCACAAGCATTCAAGTTTTGTTACCATAATATGTTTTTATTGTAAATGCAAAAATTTGATTCGACGCAGAAAACTATCAGGGAGAAATATCCCTACGTTACACATTCGTAATTGGAGTTCTAAAACAACAAATAAGTAAAAGTATATTCACTATTAAAGACATCATGAATTATACATTATAAACGAATGGGAATACCGACGCCGGCGAACTATTGCTCCTCTCACGTTACGCATAAGAATGACATAAAGGAGCATGTTGTCCATAGTTCAAGATAAATGGATACACGCCGTCGCTTGGGTCGAAGGCAAAATAGCATTTAACATGTAATTTATTTTTGTATGTCTAATAGCCAACAAACTAGCTGACGAGCCACCTGATGGTAAATGCGGTCAGGAAATGAGAAGAAAGTAAGAAAGAAAGCTACTGCACGCTACTAACATTTTAATAAAATACAATGAAAGTTTTCGACTTTGTGCCCTGATTATATTGTGATTAATTTGATTGGTCAAATATACAAATAGACATTATATATTAAAGTATTATATCAGAGTATGCAATTTAGATAACGTAAATGAAGTTTTCCTTTGTCACTGGCACGCCAAAAGCCGACAAACGTGACACCTGATGGTAAGTGATCAATGCTATCAAAGGACACCCCATACAGAAATAACCATTTTCACCAGCACCGCTGATTAGATTCGACCACTGCAATCGAACATATCGCATTGTTGATCTTAAGAAAAAGGGTCTAGTGATCTTAAAGAAAAGGAATCCTGGGCTACAGCATTGTTGGCAAAAATGCTGAACCACAAGTAGACGAAGTTGACATGGAGTCCAGGACTGATGTTAACAACACCCTCTATGCAATACTATATTTTTTTCATCAAATTAACAGATATTTACCTTCCAAACAGATACACTTCAAAAATTATATTTATTTAACAATCTAATCAAAACAACCTGAGTGGAAGTTTAAATTCAAGACAGGATTACCTTCGCTCTACGCATACCCTTATCTTCCTACCTCAAATACCTTTACATGACGTAATCTCGGTCCCTAGCAAAAAATCACGCCAAATCAAAAATAACATTTGGAACTACCTGCTTTCGTCAATTCACTACCTGACGTTTTGCTTACAAATTTTTTACACGCATTCTTCATTTTCTTTTATATCATATTATTATTACTTGCCCACACGTAAGTATACCTGTCCTTTATTACTTACATTTGAATGCAATTTGTTTGTAAAAGGTTTGAGCATGTTTTTACAAAAGCATTTTTTGCGGTTTTAGACAAATAAGCGTGAACCTCCTACTTTATAACATTCCATTCTACAGAATTAAATAAAGTTTAATTTATTCATACACTCGTATCCTGCATTCATATCCGTAACCTCATCGTAGATATATAACAAGCCTTAACAAACAATTAATTTTTAATATCACGTTCGCCCCACATTTTAATAAAAGTAGTTAAGATTTTTAATTTTATATATAGCATCTAATATTTTATACATAAATCTAAACCCAAAAATAGTTGATGGCCAAGTGATATCTGTGCCGGTCGGGAATCGAATGTATATCTGCCTCTGCTAAGTTAAAAGAAAATAATCTAATGTTAACAATATTGTTGCACGAATCAATTGTCAGGCTAATTCAGTTTTAAGGTTCTAGTTTATTTCTTTTTTAGTTAAATCGAAGCGGAACTAGTCCAACAGCTTGTTCTTCGTAACCGATTTATTGGCTATCGTTAAACTACATCGGACACTTTCGACGTGATTAAAATAACCGCTGAGTTAGCCGCTAATCTCTGCACTTAACATACTCTGGAACAGGGATGTTATGGAGCCAAGTAACAGTAAATGAAACCGATAAAAAAAGTTTCCAATAATTTCGGATAGCGGCAGGGTCTAAATAAAATGCATTATGATAGGTTTTCGCTTATCGAGCCGATGCGCTAGCCGCGTTGTTTGCATTTTAGACGGTTGTTATTATCTAATTTTTAAGGCTATTGTTTTTTACTGTTATTATAATATTACATAATAACTAGAAATAAAGCGAAAATGTTACCTTGTAAATACGTAAAATATCCCCAAGTCGTAAATCATCTAAAATCCATAACCGAAATTATCTTAAACAATCGGATATTTCTAAATAATTTCGTAACCGTAACCGTAACCGTAACCGAAACCGAAACCGAAACCGGTACAATATTCATATATCCATATCCAGATCTGGAATTGCATATCCATAACATCCCTACTCTGGAGGGATATAATGTACAACGGTCTTGGCCTTACGAACAGAGGTTTGAGTCCAGCAGTGAGTCACTTATTGCTCTGGTGTAATTGTACTTGTGTATTTATGTGAAGTATTGTGTTATGTCTATTTCCTAATTACAGATGAACCCTTCTTAGGTGGTCTTGTACCTACCTTTTTTATCACTATGGTTTACTTTATATTATTAAGTTTATATTTCTTCCTTACTTTTTCAGTACAGATGCTCCTGTAGCCTAGTTAATAGTGGCCGTGCATGTCGAGTGAGTCGAGTCAAATATTTATGACGTAGACAAATATTTGTTCGCGGGACTTGGATGTTTGTAATGTATCGTTTATATACCGCCATGCCACCTACAACACGACAAATATTATTACGGCTGTAACGGTACTTTTTTTTAATTATTTATTAATATTCACATCTATTTCTTTTTTATAAATCTTTATTTCAAATAACACTATTTAAATGTGGTTTTTTTATGTTAATAGCCAACAAACGAGCAAACGAGCGAGCACAACCACAAGTATCACTGATGCGTTGTCGGCCAGGAAATGAAAAGAAGGTAAGAAAGAATGTACTGGCTCTCAAGTCCATAGCCGGAATACGATGAGTCATTTTGCGGCTCACTCAAGCAAGAGACATTATTTGCTCCTACTAATGAACTGCACGGTTGTATTTTGGGGTAGACTTCCACCTGAGCTAATTTCTCTTGCCTATTCAACGAGTCAACGAATGAAGCCATTGTGTCTGATTCCGTATAAGCTTGTAGCAAACGATGTATTCCCAACTGTATTCTTATATGTTGGTAAAATTTTGTTAATTGCCTGGAAAGTCATGTCTTCTTTTATCAAATGTGAAATATATATAGATGTTTCAATGCTAGAAAATTCATTTAAAAGGATCAATACTTTCTGTTGCTCGACAATGCATTGATAACTTTTTGATACTGTAAACGTTCATAAATTATGACTACTTAACTGTGGAATTCGCTTGCTTGTTTGCTAACCAGTACCATAATGAAGGACAGAAAAAAATGCACTTAAACATACCACTTTTA
Source organism: Agathymus mariae mariae (assembly GCA_018251895.1). NCBI lineage: Eukaryota > Metazoa > Arthropoda > Insecta > Lepidoptera > Hesperiidae > Agathymus > Agathymus mariae. The sequence goes on from DWPT01000214.1 coordinate 17,556, forward strand.
TAGTTACGTTACAACGTTGGGTTCAACATATTAGCCGTTATTTATTGTGTATTTTTTCGTGTGAAAGTCCTAAATAACTACTAATAGAAATTGAATCCTCTATTAGAAATAGTTTTTAAATTTTGAAAAAACAATGCACAAGTTGAAATTCGAATACACGGTGTCTAAAAAAATTTAGTATAATTTATGTCAATACAGAACCTTCTATCGGTTTTACTTTAATTATTGAACATGCATATTCAAATTTTGCTCTTGTAACGATCCGTTGGGAATATCCGAAAACATCGACTAATTTATCGCATTTCATTGGCGCTTTGTTACCATCACTGAAGTAAGTACCTCCATATTTTTCTTTAATGTAACAGCACTCACAAAAAGTTTTAGATCTCAAAAAAAAAAAAAACATACAAAGCATTAATATTCCCGAAACAAAATGTAAGACAATCTGTCGGTTTGTATGTCCCGTTATAACTTCTTAATCCGATCTTAATGAAAATTGCTATTTAATAAGACCATGTGATTGCGTAAATTATATAATTTTATTGAACTTAAGGGTAGAAAATAATTACTAAAATATTTATGTTTTTAACATGTTATGCTTTTAAAATCTATGATATCTAAAATAATGTTACATTCGTGATTTTGTGCACTATGTCATAGAAACAGGAAACAGAACAATCAAGAAATAATTTTTCTCCTAATATGACTCGTTTTTTAGTCGAGCTAAAAAGTATAGAATATTTGTAGCCGCGTAAAGTTATAAAACTCCAAGAAAGAGTAATTAGAGTGTAAGTAATAAATAAAAAGTGAAATGCTATTCTATGTAGAAATCCACACAACCATTCGGGGCATTAAAATCGTTTCTCGTTCTATATGGAACTTTAAATTGGCATGAGGCTAAGATAAGTTATTTTGAACTTTTAAAGATGTTTCAAAAACGTGTATTATATCTCAAAAAATATTTTGGTAATTATTGCATAGAAAGTATCTCTGCTACCAACTTTTTTAATATACTGGATCTAAAATAAGCTAGAGACTAAATCAAAAAAAATAATGCAACAATAAAATAGAACTCATCGTATTTTGAAATGAAAATGATTTTAATAACTAAATCTATACTAACAATAAAATTCTAACTGATCGCTTTCTGTATATGAACGATATATGAGAAAAGATATTATTTCGGGCCTTCATTAACGCAATAGAACTTAAAATGATGGTTGTTAGACTTTTTGTATGTTTGTCTGTGCGTTTGTTCCCGCTAATCTCAGCAACGGCTTAACCGATTTCATTATGGTTTTCACTAATGTATTTCAGAAAGCGTCATTTAATAATCAAAGTGTGTTTCGTTGCAATCCGTCCATAAATAAAAAAAATTATGAATCGATATATGTATTTCTAATTCACAGAACGAGAAAAACTTAGAAAAATACGGGTGCTATGTTTAAACGTAATGTAGTTTTTCCGAAGGAATTTAACAGGTTTTATTTTAAGCATAGATTAATATGGGGCTCTTAAGTCTTCTTAGTTATTTATCATGCAGTCACTGAAGTTATGAACAATTAAATAAGTCCCGCAAACTTTCGCCTGAAGATTAGCGAGATTTATTTTAGTACAAAGTTCGGCATGTTGCGTAAGTTTAATTTAACGAGAGTCAGTTTTCACTGAACTTGTAAACAATTTACTTGGGAGATTTGATTGATGGCAGTAATTTCTTCAACGAATTGTGAATTACAGCACTTAGAGTCCATATCTCAGTGGTTCAGCTTCTAATCACTTTTATTTTATTCGTGTTTTGATAGGTAGTTAAAGGGTCGAACATTTTGTTAGTAGCTAAACGAATGATTTTACGAGGATATGTTAGACAGTAAAGCTGAAAGATGAAGTGTTTCATGTGAATGTGACTCGAAATAGCAACGTATCCGTGATAAATTTTTGATAAAAAACCAGTTATGTTGGACTTCATCCTACTAAGAAGTTCGGAAAGTTGTATAAATTCGTCTAAATCAGGGTCAGTTTTCACTAAACTCTAAACAAACTTTAAACCTTGGGAAAGTTTGATTGATGGCAGCTGTACCTTACACAAGTTACGAAGTTCAATGCTCAGAACCTCGACGGTTCAGCTACAAACAAGTTATCATCGTTGTTTTATATTTGCCTGGCCGTGATTTCATGGTCACTCTAGGAAAGTGTTCAGATTGATTTGAAATTCAAAATAATTGGGGTATTTTGTCAATACACTTAAGAATGTAATTTTTGCTTCTACTACCGTTTCGAAGATGTGTATAGGGGTGAGTAATGAGTACAAAATCTAGATTCCATTTCAAGCAGGTATATACATTAGCAACTCACAGATGTTCGTATATTTCAATACCGTGCAGGGTGAAAAATTATTATGACAGCTGTTAATTTAATATTGTTTCACTTAAAACATAGCGTACTGTATTACACATACTTTTACATATAGTCATAGAACACCTAGTAAAATCTGTTCTATGAATAAATCTATAACGGGATCGAATTCGTGAATTAAATATTAAATACAATATCGGTGAAACAACAAATAAAATCGTATGTTAATGTTATAGTTAAAATGTAAAATTAATATTTAATCAAATTAATTATAATTGAAACAAATAAACGATATTTTATTGTTTAAAAACGTAAGGCGCTAGGCCTTACGGCTTACGAGTAACTGGTCTTATCCTCGTATACAATTGTTAATGAGTCTGTATCTAAAAAACGCTCTAACTCATTAAGTTCATTTTCACACAATTTATTCGTACTGTTAAGATAATGATTTACAACTAAGCTTCTATCCGGATATTCGTTCATCGTATACTTTCACTGAGCCTTTAACTGGATTATATGTAATATAATAGAATACACCCAATTAAAAACAATACTTTAGGGTTAATTTTTTTAACAAATAGACAAAAAACAACGTTTGATTAGATGACTCAATATCGTATAAATAATAGCGCATTTCAATATATGAAATTTTAATTATTGATATTGGATCATTTGCACGTACATTTTAATGATACGACTTTGTATAAGTCAAAGTAATTTGAAGTAGATGTTCCTCACATAATTTGGAAGTTCCTGACATTTCTGATATGAGGCACGTTTCATTAATTAAGACCCAGTTCCGAAATCACCTCCAAAGTCTCGTTCCCCGGTTGACACATACATCTTAGTTCCTTCTTGCTTCATTTCTTTCATTTGCGTACAATATAATGCTTAGGTTTGTATATGTTGTTAGATTGTATTAAAATTTGTATAAGTAACATTCATGTTAAGCGAACCTTCGTTGGAACATACAATTGTTTATTGTTCAATGCTGGATTTTGATTGCTCTCCGAATAGCTCATTAAGTAGAAAAATTCCATAACCAACTACACAATTACTTATATCAATACATATGTCATAAGGACTTTTATATTATGTTACATGGGAATTTATGTTACTAGTTGGTAACACGCTAACGGATCACATGAAGTTGCCGAAGGTCCCGGTAACCTGGTCGGCGCCTTTGTAAGTAAATTTCTAACAATAGGTGACGCCCATCGATACTTCACTAACAAACGATAACTTCGCTTCTACGCTAATAGAACAATAAATGCATAAAACATTCTATGCTTGAGTTGTGATATTTTGGCTCACAAGAGAGAACATATATATATTATGAGGAATTAAAATTTTCTTTCCCTTAATTAAATAATATTTTAAATGGAATCGGATATGCAACCACTTCATTTATATATGTGATGTTGTAAGTAAGCATATACGAAATAATGGAAAATATTTTAATAAAAAAACCGCATTCAATTGCCGACCGTAATCTATAATAATAATAAAATTTTAACTGATCGCTTTCTGTACATTATATGAGAAAAAAACATTATTACGGGTCTTTATTAACGCAATAGAAACCAAAACAATAGTTGCTAGAATTTTTGTATGTTTGTCTGTGCGTTTGTTCCCGCTAATTTCAGAAACGGCTTAACCGATTTCGTTCTGGTTTTGACTAATGTATTGTAGTAAACGTCACTTAATATTTAAAGTTTATTTCATTTCAATCCGTCCATAAATAAAAAAAGCTACGAATTAATAAATGTATTTATTATTCACAGAACGAGAAAAACTCAGTTCAACATAAATGAAAAAGCTATTCCTAAGCGTAAGCTAGTTTTTCCAAAACGAAACGAAGGCAGTTTGCTAGTTATAAAAAAATTGAGCCCCTTTCCCTAAGGGTGAAAAAATTTAATCTATTCTCTCTTTTCACCATTTAGGGTGGTATTTTTTCTCCCAATTTTTATACTACCAAATGGATAATACACCCTCTGTCCAACAGAAAATAATTTTTACAAATCGTTTAATAAATAACAGAGCTATTACACAACAAACACAAAAACAACGACATCCCTTTTTTATGTATGTTAAAACGTAACTATCAATATAGGAAAAAAAACAAAATTTTGTATATTGTCCTCTGTTTTATATAGCTTCACGTGAAAACCACATACCAAATCTAGATGTTATACGAGTCACCTGGAAATGGTATTTCACTATCTAATAAGTATATAAAATATTCTCGAATTACATAATTGTTTCAAAGAGTGACATGACAAGAATTTTCTTTAACTCGAATAAAAACTCAATGACGCCATGGACAATAAAATTCATAACATCACAAAGAGTTACTTGCGAAATTTTGTCTTTTGTCCCTTTATCTGAGTTACTTACAGGAAACCTTTTCAGAATACTCGATAAAAGAAATATCTTATAAGAGAAGCGCAAATGATCCGTCTATTCTAATTTTCATAGCGTTACAGGAGCGATAAAACTTGCGAGGACGGTAACCTAATGAGATCGAGTGGGATCCGTTGGATTACGTTACCGAGTGAATTGTCTCCGAGTCTATTGCAAAAACAACATTTGAATTGGAGATTCAATCTTTCTTCACCATTTCTGTAGTTCATTATGTTCGCTGTTTTTTGTTCGGTAGCCAGCATTTGCATTGCGTACTATCCGGACCTTTACCATGGCTTAACACTCCCTGTAGTAATACCGTTTGAAAAATCAGATTGCTAAACAATATTGAGGTTGGATCGTATTCGTATGTTGATAGATACGACGACATCCCACTGTATACCGTGACTCACTACGGGAGTGTAAACATTAGTGTTTACTTATTTATCGGTAAACCTGGATAGAGCAATCAGTTCAATTAAAGAAAATGTGTGTGTATATCTATATTACTAAATAAACCTGTTGAGATTTTCGTGTATGCCTTGAGATAACTCAAGAGCGGCTTTATTGATATTAATGAAAATTGGTATGTAGTGAATGTGGTTGTATGTACATATAATTTTTTTGTAAATTTTTATGATAAATATTCAATTGGTTTGTATGTTTGTCCCGTTATAACTCAAGAGCGGCTTGAACGATCTTCATAAATATTGGTATGTAGTGAGAACACGTGATTTAGTAGATGAAATGCTATATAAAATACCAGTAAATTTAATAATACAAGCCAAAAAAAAATTAAATTTTTAATAATCATGTATATATAATTGATAGTCCAACCCGAACGAAGAAGGATGGAGCCGCTAGTCACATATAAACTTCCATTCCATGTCCCAAATTTACCATACCGTAAATCATTTACCGTAAATTTACCAAAAAAATGCTATCAATGTTTATCCATCTCACTACCGACTGCGCAGTAATTATTTATTTCCGTAGCTCAGTAGGTACTAAATGATCTACTTAATTAATCGTAATTCATCATAATCTTAAACAGCCAAGTCCGGCTATCAATGCTCCTCACTACTTCACAAGATAATTCAACTCCAAACTCTACTCAGGTACATTCGCAATGGTGTTTACTTGTTTGGGAAACAACCAATTGTACATTATCAAACATACGACATTTAAATATATCAACATTTAGTAAAGTTTACAGCGATAGTTTGTACATTGGCAAAAGCTGCGAAAGTATGAGCAGGTGTCTAACTTTCATTGCCCTTACACTATGGCAGCAACGGGTTTATGCCTTACGAATTTCGGTGGGTCACAAACACTTCAAATAGAACGTCTGCTTCTTTGTCATTAATAACATAAAAAATATCTATTACTTCTCAATATTATGTTTCTATTTTCTACCGGTAATATAAACGTTTCATACATTTGAATCGATTTGAATTGAAAGTCGGCACGCAATTTATTTTATACATTTTATCGTACACCAAAATCAGCATGGAATGCATTAGGGGTTTGTCAGCTATTCACAAAAAAACGTCTTATCGGTATGTGACGATCTCTTTCAGAAACATTTTAGGTGAACAATAAGGGAAAAAATTAAAGAAACAAGTAGGGTGCGAGACATTGTAGGAAATAGCAAGGTTAAGGAAATCAATTATGTCCCAATATTACAGGTGAATATTATGATATATATTTCTCACTGCTCCAGGCCTTAACTCATGGAGGAGTTGATGCTAACGCAAAAGGCCCATGTTTTCTTACACTCGAAGTCCTCCGGCATGGCGTTACGAGTGCTTAGATATGGACTGGTAACTGGCGTGCGGTTTAAAAGTGCACCAATTGAGAAATTTTGTCAATAACGATCGCTTATCCAATTGCTGGCCGCGTTTTAAATTGCTCGGTCGATCGGATACAAATGCCAATAGTTGCCAGGCTACGATCGCTTCATTATTCACTACCCCCGCTTGACATGTACGCTTATTCATTTTTCGTATATTCACATAGGATTATTAAACTTTAACAACGTTTGTAACTTATCCAGTGAAAATAAGCGTTGAATACAAGATAATGAGTATAAAGAAGAATGAAAGGTATGCCGGTAGAATATACATTTTAAGTAGAACAACGAAGATTGTCGAAAGAGAGAGTGAGAGAGACATAAAGGGAGATAAATTTCAGGTAGATGATTTTCTGTATACTACAAAACAAAATGTTTTTTTTGCTACTTATGCTGACTAATGTATACTGATATTATAAAAACAGATAGTGTATTATGTGAGTTTGTGTGTATGCGAATAATGCGGCGTGAGATGCGGTAATCTTCGAAACCACTACAACTATTTGAATAATTATTTTGCCATTTGACAGGTGGATTATGCCGGACGGATGCTATGTAGCCCATGTCCACCGGGCGGACCGCTGGTATATTTGTATTTCTATACCGACTAGTACTCAAGTTAATCTCAAACCACGTTTACATTCCGAAATGCTGCATCTGGTCTATAATATTTCCAGTAATATAATTCACTTCAATAATCGCGTCTAAAATGGTAATTAAAGATTTTATGCCTAAAACGACACTAAATAGTTAATGCCCACAAATCCTAAATATGGATTATAATAAACACTAATCATAAAACATATAGCTATCACTAATGTTTAAAATTGTTATCGGTTTCAAACTCAGCGTTTCTGAAACCAGAATTGTAGGTTAATAACTACCTACTTGAATTACAGTTTTCGAAATGAGATTAATAACAAAAAATATTATTGTTCATTTAAGTTAATATTGTTGGGATTTATTTTTCTATTTAAAATATATTTGCTCATAAATTAGATATATGTGCCAATGCTTAAATACTTCGGCTATTAAAACAGATTAAAAAAAAAATAGTAATCCATCATTTGCTAAATATTTATAACACGAACATATATAAGTGCCATTATGTATAAGAGTTACCCATTTATCAAACGTTAAAATTTTCTAATATATTACTTAAACTCTTTCACACGGTAAGGATGCTAGGTAGAACTTTTAGGATATAAGAGGTGCCATTAATTATTGAGCTCAAAACAAATTTCAAGCCTCCCTACTCATAGTGCAGCCCACTAAATAATGGAATTCAGAGTTATCGATGCATAGGATGTCCTAATAGCAGCGATGGCAGTGGTCATGCCGTCAAGCAACGGGTCCCGAGTTCGATTTCCAACCGGGGTAGATATTTGTGTGACAGACAGACAGAAGAGACTTGGTCTCGGGTCATGGGTATTTGTGAAGTCATATAGTACGTCATACCCGCAACACAAATAATTCTAGTGAGTGTGTGAACGTTTATTTATTTAATGCCTTATTTATTGACATGTTTCACTAGGAACCATGTTTTACGAGTAGAACGCGATGTGATGAACAAACAGTCGATACGAATATATGGGAGTGTAGATAACAGACAATAGTATTTGCCTATTTGACCATTAGCTAATACGCATTTCCACTCACGATATTAACATGCATTGCACATACATTCGATGATCATCAATCACAGCATTTGGGATATTGGCGGTCACAAGCGCGCATCGATATAAATACACTCGATACAGGTAAAAAGTTTTTAATACACGTTGCGTAACAAAAACATTTTCGAATTTACATTTAATTTTACATTGCGTACAGGTTGCAAGCGTTAAGTATCGCCGCGTATTTGTTTCGTAAATACGAAAAATTACGCAACAGTTTTAAACTCATGTCGTGTTTAAGATAACTCAAATGTATCTTTTATATTATTTTTTGTTTGTTTAGATAGCAGTCATTTTGCCGAAACTATTACTGTGCAGTTTGATAACTCCGACCTTCAGATTGAGTTTAACCTGATTTTAAAAGTGGTTTTGAAAACTGGGCTAACATAATAAATCTATGAGGTAATTTGTTTTTCATCACCTTCAGAACTACTGACAGAATTTTGTAACAATAAGTTAGGTGCAGGTTAGGTTAGGATAGATTTATAGTACATTCCTATCCACCACACCTTTACTATTTAATCAGTTTATAATACAAATATATTTTACATTTGATAAATAATCATTCAAAAATATTTATTGACTTCATTCCGTATAGTAGTTTTATTTTTAAAGTACTCTTTATACAGATAAAGTTGTGTTCTTTAGTGCGAGCGTTAGAGGGCTGAGAGGTAAAATTTCATGAGCGTGGTTTGGAAAGCACTTACAGCGGTCGATCCTTGTTGTTATCTTTAGATAGAAGTCGTTGCGTTCCGCCGGAGCTATTGGGCAGCCTGAGAACTCTGACCCTCGAATTGTTTTAACCAGGTTTTAACACTTATTTTATTGAAATTATTAAATTAACCGTTTTTAAAAATCGGGTAAACCATGCGTTTATTTATTTTAAACTTACTAAGAGTTCCTTTTCATAGGAAATTGTTAGCATTGTTCAACTACACTGTTATTTATAATAAGCTTTATTGAAATATATATATATATATATATCTATTTCCATTTATGTGAGTTAAAAGGAGTTTCGTTTTTATTTATTTTTTTATTATGTAAATTGAAAAAAAATCAAGGAATAAAATAAATATGAGTATGTACAAGAGATGATTGTTTTATGAGAACAATTATTTTACAAATGAGTAGGCCTTTTGTTTAATTCAAATTTAAAATTATTTAATCATGTAGGTATTCTGTAAAAACACTTATGCACGTAATTTTTACTTCTACTGCCGTTTCGGAAAGGTGCTTTAACATCGAGGAGAAGAAACGGCGAAAGAAACCCCTCAGCACATCTTTTAAAAAACATAGTAATAACAAAAGTTTAACCCTGTGCGGAACCGGTTTCGACACTATTTCCAGGCGTCCTTGTTATAAATATATTCGTCTATATTATAATATCCTTTTCCTATAAGCTATGTTTTAATTCATCACTTTAAAGTTCAAATAGGCAACTCACGTTTCAACTTAGGAATGTTATTGTAAAAACAAATTCCAAGCCCCATAAAAGAACGCTGCACCCTTCTAAGACGATATGAAGACGTAACCAAATTATGCATGTTTCTTGTATTATCATTTTTTGTATCACTTATACTTATGCTTATACATATTTTTTTATAATCAATTACTATACATATATTGACTGGCTACGGTGAGTATACCTATTTCTTTAAATTTTTCTCTAAATGACTCACGTGACTTTAGTCTGTATATAGCTTTGATAGCTCTTTTCTGTAATACAAATATTGAATCAATTTCCGCTGATTTACCCCACATTAAGATACCGTAAGACATAAGGCTATGAAAATAGGCAAAATAAACAAGTCTAACTGTCTCTACGTTAGTAATCAGTCTTATCTTCCTAATAGGGTAAACAGACCTACTAAGTTTAAAAGTTTATTTTATGTTAAACCAATGTGATACATGGGACAAAGCACTGTTTACATCGTCAAAGTTTAATTTATTTCTTTAGTCTTAAATATTAGAGATGTGTCATCAACAAAGAGTACAATGTTCGCATGTTTGCTAATAAAATACGGCAAATCGTTAATATAAACCAGAAAAAGGAACGGACCTAGAATAGAGCCCTGTGGTACC